>JACEEZ010026086.1:36076-46906 GCA_016584305.1 Chionoecetes opilio
TGGTTGTGGTGTGTGTGGGTGTGTGTGTGTGTGTGTGTTTTTTTTTTTGTGGCGTGTGTGTTTGTGGTGGGGTGTGTGGGGTTGTGTATATGTATGTAATGATATGTAGTTATTTACGTACGTGGGAGGGAAGTATGGATATTAGTTATATATAATTTGAGAGAGAGAGAGAGAAGAGAGAGAGGAGAGAGGAGAGAGAGAGAAAAGAGAGGGGAGAGAGAGAAGAGAGAGAGGGGAAGAGGAAAAGAGAGAGGAGAGAGAGAGGAGAGAGACGAGAGAGAGAGGAGGAGAGAGAGAGAGAGAGGAAAAAAAAAAAAACACCATAACAGAAGTTGATATAAACATGATCATATAATTAAGATAAACACATGCAAAAAAAAAAGGAGACATGATAGAACTGAAGTAGTGAGAAGAAGAAGAAGAAGAAGAAGAAGAAGAAGAAGAAGAAAGGTCACTGTCTCTCTTCCCTCGGGCATATACCTTCCTCTAGTCTTCCTCCCAACCCATCCTCCTCCTCCTCCTCCTCCTCCTCCTCCTCCTCCTCCCTCCTCCTCCTCCTTCCTCCTCTCCTCCTCTCCTCCTCCTCCTCCTCCTCCTCCTCCTCCTCCTCCTCCTCCTCCTCCTCCTCCTCCTCCTCCTCCTCAGGTGTCATTCTTTATATTAAAGAAAATTTGCAAGCAATCGAAATCGATAAAGTAAATAAAGATCATTATGACTCAGTCTACGCAAAGATTAAGCTAAACGGTAAATTGCTAACTATTGGGACAATATATCGTCCTCCCAAATCTAATGCGGAAGTAGATTGCCTCCTGTATGACGAGATAAAGTCAGTTTTGAACAATAATAACGTTTATAATTATTGTGGAGTTTTTAAAACCTACTCATATAAACTGGAATAATAATTCTGCTGATAAAAGAAGGTATGCGATTGCTTGATATGGTGAACGAAGTATATTTAAATCAGGTGGTCCGTGAGCCTACAAGGGATAATAGTATCCTAGATTTAGTTTTCACTAAAGACATTGATCTGATTGATTACTGCGATATAGGTGAACATTTGGCAAACAGTGATCACAGGCTAATCAGATGCGGCATAAATTGCAATGTAGACATCACAGAAAATCGGTTATTAGTCCAAATGAAAAATAAAGCAGATTTCACGAACATCACCCAGGGTACTAAGCGAAGTTGAATGGATTGACTATTTAAATGGTAATAACGCCGAAAACATGTGAAATGTATTCACTAAAAAAACTCCAATCGGTGGTGGAAAAACATGTTCCCATGGTAAGAAAACGTTTGAATAACATAAACAGACCCAGTTGGATGAATAATGAGATCCAACAAATCATTGGCCAGAAAGCGGCCGAGCGTATAAAGTTTAAAAAACGATCAAATGCAGACTGCGATTCTAGAGAATACAATGACGCAAACGTCGCTGCCAAAGGACTAATTAAGTCTAAAAAGCGCGGAGTATGAAGAAAAAAATGCAAAGGAATCCAAATAAACCGAAAAGGTTCTTTCAATACGTTCGAAGTAAGAAAAACGTCAAAAACAAGTATTGGACCACTGAAAGATAATAAAAATATCTGGTTAAATGATAATAAGAGTATGGCGTTCGTACTCAATGAATACTTTAATGCGGTAATTTATTAAAGAAGACGAAACTCCATTACCAGAACCAGTAAACATGTAGGCAGGACTCGAAAGGGATAGACTGGTAATAGGAGAGATAACAGTAGACGAAATATCAAAGTATTTGCTGAAATTTGACCCAGCAAAATCCGTGGGGGTGGACGAAATCTCGCCGCGACTATTTTCGCGAATGTCACAGTCACTTTCGCTCCCATAAAGATTATTTTCAATAAATCGCTATGTGAAAAAAAGGTTCCTAGTATGTGGAAATTAGCTAATGTTACACCGATATTCAAGAAAGGGAGTAAGAGCCTCGCAAGTAATTATCCCCCCAATTAGTCTAACGTCCGTGATTGTTAAACTATTTGAGAAAATATTGCGGGATAAAATGTGTCTTTTCTCGATGAAAAAAAATCAATACTAAACCCCAGCATGGATTCGAAATAAGAGATCCTGCTTAACAAACCTACTCGATTTTTTTAATGTCATTCTTAAAACTGGGACGCTAAAATTCCCTCGGATGTAATATACCTTGATTTTCAGAAGCCTTCGATACAGTTCCACATAAGCGACTGTTGACCAAGCTAAGGGCACATGGCATAGGAGAGCAATTATGTCATGGATTGGCGATTGGCTTTCAAATCGTAAACAACGGGTAGTAATAAATGGTGGGGCATCTGATTGGTTAGATGTCACTAGTGGGGTGCCTCAGGGCTCGGTCTTGGGTCCTATCTTTTTTGATATATATCAACGATTGGACTGCGGAACTTGTATACTAAAATATCAAAATTTGCAGATGACACCAAATTAGGCGGTAAAGCATATACTAGAGAAAAACTGCGAACTCATACAAATTTGATCTCGACAAAACATCAGATTGGAGTGATAAATGGCTATTAAAATTCAATTCCGATAAATGTAAAGTAATGCATATAGGCAACGATAACCTCAAATTAAACTATCAAATGCAAAATAAATCGTTAACTGAAGTACAGCAGGAAAAGGATCTAGGTGTATCACAGTAATGATCTGAAAACCAGTTCGCATTGCCTAGCTGCCAGTAAAAAGGCAAATATGATGTTGGGCTTTTTTAAAAACGTAACTTTGAACATAAAACTCCGAAAGTAATGACACAATTATACACGTCCTTGGTTAGGCCGCATTTGGAATATGCCGTTCAATTCTGGTCGCCCTGTTTCGTAAAAGATCAAGCCAAATTGGAATCAGTGCAAAGAAGAGCAACCAAACAAATTCCATTTCTGCGAAATTCATTTTATGAAGAGAGACTGCGGAAACTTAATATGTTTTCCTTAAAGGATCGTAGAATCCGTGGGGACTTGATAGAAACCTTTAAGACCCAAAAAAGGTTTTGATGTCATTAATCAGAGGACCTATTCG
Organism: Chionoecetes opilio; assembly: GCA_016584305.1. Lineage (NCBI taxonomy): Eukaryota > Metazoa > Arthropoda > Malacostraca > Decapoda > Majidae > Chionoecetes > Chionoecetes opilio. Next base: position 39,110 of record JACEEZ010026086.1, read on the forward strand.
AGCTTTCAACTCAAGTGACAACAAGAAATAAGGACATACTCTCCTTTGTGATGCAAATGGTTTTTGTGTGTGTGTGTGTGTTGTGTGTGTGTGTGGGTGTGTTGTGTGTGTGTGTGTGTGTGGGTGTGTGTGTGTGCGTGTGGGGTGTGTGGGGGTTCGTGTGTGTGGTGTTGTGTGTGTGTGTTTGTATTTATGTAATGTATGTAGTTATTACTACGTGGGAGGGAAGTTGGATATTAGTTATATATAATTTGAAGAGAGGGGAACCGAGGAGGGGGGAGAGAGAGAGAAGGGGGGAGGGGGTGAGAGGAGGAGAGAGAAGAAAAATGAGAAAAGAAGGAGAGGGGGAGAGAGAGAGAGGGGGAGGAAAAAGAGAGAGAGGAGAGAGAGAGAGAGAGAGAGAGAAAAAAAAAACACATAACAGAAGTTGATATAAACATGATCATATAATTAGATAAACCATGCAAAAAAAAAAGGAGACATGATAGAACTGAAGTAGTGAGAAGAAGAAGAAGAAGAAAAAAAAAGAAGAAGAAGAAGAAAGGTCACTGTCTCTCTTCCCTCGGGCATATACCTTCCTCTAGTTTTCCCCCCCCAAAACCCATCCCCCTCCTTTCCTCCTCATCCTCCTCCTCCATCCTCCTCCTCCTCCTCCTTCCTCCTCCTCCTCCTCTCCTCCTCCTCCTCCTCCTGCTCCTCCTCCCTCCCTACTCCTCCTCCCCTCCTCCTCTCCTCCTCCTCTTTCCTCAGGTGTCATTCTTTATTTTAAAAGAAAATTTGCAAGCAACGAAATCGATAAAGTAAATAAAGATCATTATGACTCAGTCTACGCAAAGTTTAAAGCTAAACGGTAAATTGCAAACTATTGGGACAATATATCGTCCTCCCAAATCTAATGCGGAAGTAGATTCCCTCCTGTATGACGAGTTTAAAGTCAGTTTTGAACAATAATAACGATATAATTATTTGTGGAGATTTTAACCTCCCTCATATAAACTGGAATAATAATTCTGCTGATAGAGAGGGTATGCGATTGCTTGATATGGTGAACGAAGTATATTTAAATCAGGTGGTCCGTGAGCCTACAAGGGATAATAGTATCCTAGATTTAGTTTTCACTAAAGACATTGATCTGATTGATTACTGCGATATAGGTGAACATTTGGCAAACAGTGATCACAGGCTAATCAGATGCGGCATAAATTGCAATGTAGACATCACAGAAAATCGGTTTTTAAAGTCCCAAATGATAATAAAGCAGATTTCACGAACATCAGCAGGGTTACTAAGCGAAGTTGAATGGATTGACCTACTAATGGTAATAACGCCGAAAACATGTGTAATGTATTCACTATAAACTCCAATCGGTGGTGGAAAAAACATGTTCCCATGGTAAGAAAACGTTTGAAATAACATAAACAGACCCAGTTGGATGAATAATGAGATCCAAAAAATCATTGGCAGAAAGGCCCGAGCGTTATAAAGTTTACAAACGATCAAATGCAGACTGCGATTCTAGAGAATACAATGACTTTCAAACGTCGCTGCAAAGGACTAATTAAGTTAAAAAGCGCGAGTATGAAGAAAAAATTGCAAAGGAATCCAAATCAAACCCGAAAAGGTTCTTTCAATACGTTTCGAAGTAAGAAAAACGTAAAAACAAGTATTGGACCACTGAAAGATAATAATAATATCTTGGTAAATGATAATAAGAGTATGGCGTTCGTACTCAATGAATCTCGTTCGTACTCAATGCGGTATTTATTAAAGAAGACGAAACTCCATACCAGAACCAGTAAACATGTATGCAGGACTCGAAAGGGATAGACTGGTAATAGGAGAGATAACAGTAGACGAAATATCAAGTTTTTGCTGAAATTTGACCCAGCAAAATCCGTGGGGGTGGAGGGAAATCTCGCCGCGACTACTTCGCGAATGTCACAGTCACTTTCGCTCCCATTAAAGATTATTTTCAATAAATCGCTATGGGGAAAAAAATGTTCCTAGTATGGTGGAAATTAGCTAATGTTACACCGATATTCAAGAAAGGGAGAAAGAGCCTCGCAAGTAATTATCGCCTAATTAGTTCTAACGTCCGTGATTGTTAAACTATTTGAGAAAATATTGCGGGATAAATAGTGTCTTTTCTCGATGAAAATAACTAAATACTAAACTCCCAGCATGGATTTCGAAATAAGAGATCCGCTTAAAAAAACCTACTCGATTTTTTTAATGTCATTTCTTGAAACTGGGACGCTAAATTCCCTCGGATGTAATATACCTTGATTTTCAGAAAGCCTTCGATACAGTTCCACATAAGCGACTGTTGACCAAGCTAAGGGCACATGGCATAGGAGAGCAATTATGTTCATGGTTTGGCGATTGGCTTTCAAATCGTAAACAACGGGTAGTAATAAATGGTGAGGCATCTGATTGGTTAGATGTCACTAGTGGGTGCCTCAGGGCTCGGTCTTGGGCCCTACTCTTTTCTGATAGATATCAACGATCTGGACTGCGGACTTGTATCTAAAATATCAAATTTGCCAGAGGGACACCAAATTAGGCGGAAAAGCATATACTAGAGAAAACTGCGACTCATACAAAGTGATCTCGACAAACTAATCAGATTGGAGTGATAAATGGCTATTAAAATTCAATTCCGATAAATGTAAAGTAATGCATATAGGCAACGATAACCTCAAATATAACTATCAAATGCAAAATAAATCGTTAACTGAAGTACAGCAGGAAAAGGATCTAGGTGTCATCATCAGTAATGATCTGAAAACCAGTTCGCATTGCCTAGCTGCCAGTAAAAAGGCAAATATGATGTTGGGCTTTTTTAAACGTAACTTTGAAAATAAAAACTCCAAAAAGAAATGACAAAATTATACACGTCCTTGGTTAGGCCGCACTTGGAATATGCCGTTCAATTCTGGTCGCCCTGTTTCGTAAAAGATAAAGCCAAATTGGAATCAGTGCAAAGAAGAGCAACCAAACAATTCCATCTCGGCGAAATTCATCTTATGAAGAGAGGACTGCGGAAACTTAATATGTTTTCCTTAAAGGATGTAGAATCCGGGGGGATTTGGATAAAACCCTTTTAAAGATCCAAAAAGGTTTTGATGTATTAATAAAGAGGACCTATTCGAGCTTTCAACTCAAGGACAACAAGAAAAAATGGTTTAAAACTAAACGGTCAACGTTGCATCACCGATCTCCGTAAAAATTATTTCAATGTTAGAGTCGTTGATCGATGGAACAAGTTCCCAGCAAATGTTGTCGGACCCAACACAATAACTACATTCAAAAACAGACTTGACGCGCACTGTTAAAGTAAATGGGTATTGATAGTGCGAATTCGTATCTAGTCCCCCGTATCGATTAGTTGTAGTGGTAGTGGTAGTTAGTTTATTTATTTTTCATATCCTATCAGTCGCACTATGAAACTTCCATGTTCCTATCCTCTTTAGGGACAGGGTATCATTTTCCAACTGTTTTCTTACAAGTAGTTGATAGTTAGTAGTATGTAGTTCAGCAGATACCCTCGCTATGGACCAATAGGTCTCCTGGTGTCTGTTACTCCTATGTAATCCTATGTAATCCTCCTCCTCCTCCTCCTCATCCTCCTCCTCCTCCTCCTCCTTGGCCTTGTACTCATCCTCCCTCTTCGGTACCTGGAACTGTCGCCGATAGGAACTGTCGCCGATATCGGCGACTGTTCCAATTTCTCACGTCGGCGGGAGTTGCAATTGTCGGCGACAGTTCTAGTTCTTGATCTTGATATTACAGTACCCAATATATCATTTAATAAGCTTTTAATCATGTTTCTGCATTCAGGGTTTACATACCAGCAATAACTTGAACTATCAAAGGCTTTCAGTGGGAGAAATATCTTGTAAAGTTGTCAACACCCTTCTCCTGACTCCCCCCCTTGGAGACTTGACCTGGCGCAGCATCGCAAGCGACGCAAGGCGATCGCAATAGTACGGCCCTGGTGTTTTGAAGACACCTTCACCCCCCTCCTTACTTGTTTCCTTTCTCTCATTCCATCCTTTCCTCCCTATTTCATCATTGATCGAGACAGACACAAGGAGCAACAAACTTTATATATATACTTCCAGAATTACTTGAACTTTTAAAAAGGGTTTCAAGGGAGAAATAAATGAAATTTTTGTCTCACCCTACAGCTGACGCTGCCCCTTAGAGATTGGGCCGGATGAATTTTTTAGAATATTGTTCCCCCCCACCCCCCCCACTGGAAGAGTCCCCGGGGGATGTTCCACCGTCGTTGTTGCCCGAAAAAAAAAAAAAAGGGAAGTAGCGAAATTTAAAAACCGTATATACTTCAGATACAATCTAAAAAACAAGCTGAAAAGGGTAGATTTAAGAAATTAAATCTGGTACATTTTCAGTGGCCTTTACAAAAATAGAGATGCTATAATTCTAAATATGGCGCCTGGCGACTTTAGTGAGGTGGCGCCTTTGTGAACCGGTAGTAGTACGTATTTTTTTAAATTTTGAGTTTATTTATGTAATCATGATAAATGCTTGGGGGTGAAAACCCGAACGGGTTTTCTGAAGGGGTTGGTGTATGTGTGTTGTGTGTATTCATCTACCGTAGAAACAGTAAAGTCGCACGCAGTGATGTCGCGGGGCCCCAAATTTTTACAAAATTAAGCACACTACTGATTTCATGGCCCGAAGATGATACACAGTAGTTTATCATGATGATAACTACCCTTTTTCAGCGTTTTTTTTATGCTTTTAGCTGCAAGTATGAGGGTTTTTAAAATTTCGCACGCATTTTTTTTTGGGGCGACGACGACAGCGGAGGACACTCGAAAATAACACTAGAGGCGACTTATTTTGATAGCATTTTGTAAAATTTTTTGAAATTTTGTTCATTTATGCCATAATATGACACAGATGAAGACACAAAATGACACAGATTCTAGATAGCCCTTCTAACTTTCCTGAAATATGGATGTAGAAATGTAAGTATTAACGCCACCACAGTCTGAAACAGAAAAAAAAGTTGTCCTGGCGATTTAACTGTTATCTCGGTAGTATTCACTAGTTTTTTACAGGCCAGAGCGATGCTCGTATGGCCCCGTTCATACAAAATTTTTTTATTCATCCTTGGGTTAGTTTTGGCCGAAGCCAGCACCCCCGGGGAAACAGGGCACAAACCCCGGTTAACACCCGGTACCATTCATGCTGGGTGGGCAGGGGCTCGGGTTTTTAAAGGGAAAATGATTTTTAAAGGGAAACTGTTTCCGTCCACCGGGGACGAACCCGGGACTTTCGGTAGTGAAGAACCGGTGGTGTGGTATATCTCTCTCTCTCTCCTTCTCTCTCTCTTTCCCCCTCTTCTTCTTCCCCTTTTTCTTCTCTCTCTCTTCTCTCTCCCTCTCTCTCTCTCTCTCCCTCCTCTCTCTCTCTCTCTCTCCCCTCTCTCTCCTCTCTCTCTCTCTCTCTCTCTTTTTAATATTTATTTTTTTATTTTTATTTTTTTATATGAGCTTCCCGCAATTACTTTAACTATCAAGGTTTTAATGGGAGAAATTACATGTAAAGTTTTCTCACCTACAGCTGACGCCGCCTCCTTAAAAAATTTGGGGGAAGAAACTGACGGTTTACAGCTCACCCCCTCTCCTTTTTTCTCCTTCCCATTCCGCCCTTTTCCCTTTTTTTCATCCTTTTTCGAGCAGAGAAAAAGGGCACGAACAAATATATATGAGCTTTTTAATGGTTTTCCCATTTTTAAAACGTCGCACAAATTGCATATTGGCATGAATTGGGGAAGAATAGTGTAACCTCAACTCAGCGTGCCCCTCCCGGTGACCCGCACTCATTAAAAGATATTAGTGCCCCATTGCCCAGTAGCTACTGTATTTATTTATTTTGAGTTTTTTTATATAATCATAAAAAATTTTTGGGGTCGAAAATAATCAAACGGATTTCCGAAGGGGTCTGGTTGTAATATATATAAATATATATATATTTTTATAATTATATAATTAAAATTTTATATATAAATAATATATATATATTTTAATATATAATAATATATATATATATTTTTTGGGGGTTTACAATATAGCGGGCATTTGTAAAATCTCTTTTAAGTCATGGGGGGTCCTTAATGATGTAAATGAAAAATGAGTACACACAGCATGAAAAGGGTGCATGTGAGAGAGAGAGAGAGAGAGGGAGAGGGGGAGAGAGGGGGAGAGGGGAGGGGGAAGACGAGGAAGAGAGAGAAGGAGAGGGAGAAGGAGGAGAAGAGGAGGAGAGAGAGAGAGAGAGAGAAGAGAGAGGAGAGAGGAGAGAGAGGAGGGAGGAGGGTATAACAAAAGCTTCATCTGTAATACACCTGAGATGAATTATTTGACAAGTAAATTGGGCCTTTACACCATGGAAGAAGGGGGGAGGGGAGAGAAGGAGGGAGGGAGGGGGAGGGAGGGAAAAGAGAGGGGAGAGAGAGAGAGAGAGGGGAGAAGAGAGAGAGAGAGAGGGAGAGAGGGAAAGAGAGAAGAGGGGGAGAGAGAGAAAGAGAGAGGGCAAAACGGGAAAAAGGGAAGGGGAGAGAGAGAGAAAGAAGGGGGAGAGAGAGATGGGGGGAAAAGGGGAGAAGAGGAGAGAGAGAGGAGAGGTAAAAGTAGAAAAAAAACTGGGCCATCAGGATTTATGGAGAGACGCAATGCAAACACCACACACAACACACACACGCACACGCACACCACACCACAAAACACACACAACCACACACACACAGCACACGCCACGCACATGCACACGCCACGCACACAACACACAACACACAAGCATACAGAAAAATGACAGAATTGACCCCACAAAAAAAAAAGGGGAAGAGGGAACGCAGCAAAAAAAAAGAAGAAAAAAACCAAAGGCGGGGAAAAAGAGGAGAAAAAAAAAGGCTTTTAAAAAAACCCCCCATTTTTCCCCCCCCCCCCCCCCCCCCCCCCCCTTTTTTTTTCCCCCCTTTCCTCCCTTCCCCCCCCCCCCCTTTTCCCCTTTTCCCCCCCCTTCCTTCCCCCCCCCTCCACCCCTCCTCCCCCCCTCCTCCCTCCTCCTCCCCCCCCCCCTCTTTAGATAACACCGTGCCAATTACAAAAATTCCCAAAAAAATTGCTCACAACGCTTTTTAAATTACCCTTTTCAAGGACGAGCCACGCACCACAACCCTACCAGGCACGAGGGGACGGGGGGGGACATACACGCCCCTACGCCCCCTCCCCCTCCCTATAGGACCCCCCAATCCCTCACCGGCGGAGTAGAGGTATTGCACCCTCCTCCTTCCCTCCCCCCCTTTTTTCCAACGACGGCTCCAAAGTATATTACCCTTATTAGCCCCCATTTTGTGGTCGAGACGGAAAAGGGAGGGAACGGAGATGAGGATGGGGAGAAAATTTAAAAGTAGGAGGGAAAAAGGAGGAAAGAAAGGAGGAGGGAAAAAGGAGAAGGAAGGAGGTAGAACAGGAGGGAAGAGGAGGAGGGGAAAAAAAGAAGAGAAAAAGGAGACGAATTAAAAGGGAGAGGAGGAATAGCAATTTTAAAGGAGGGGAATACAAAGGGAAAACAAAGGAAACCAAAAAGCAACAGACCGATAGGTCCTTACAAGACGTTTGCTTTTAAATATACACCTAACTAGATAATAAGGAGAAAAAGGGTAGGAAGTAGAAGGCTCCTCCTCACCCACCCCTCCCCCCACAGGGGCCGGGGAAAAAAGGGGGGAAAAGAAAAAATGATAATTTTTAAAAGAAAAAAAAC
>JACEEZ010026087.1:2500-15222 GCA_016584305.1 Chionoecetes opilio
GGAAGGACTCAGTAGATGTAGTTAGGCGGAGTCATTGGGGGAGCTTAAAGACGGGCTGGAAAGGTTCAGGGTGGGGATGAAGGTGTGTAGTAGTGTTAGAAACAGGAACTCCTCGTGTAGCCTCCGGCTTTGGCTTCCTTATTTCTTTTCTATGTTCTTATGTACTATCACTACTATTAGAACATAAGAGCATAAGAAAATAAGGAAGCTATAAGAGGCCGTGAGACCTACACGAGGTAGTTCCTGTTACTTAACACTACCTACATCCACCTTTCATCCCCATCCATGAACCTATCCAGCCCGTCTTTAAAGCTCCCCAATGACTCCGCACTAACTACCTGTCTACTGAGTCCATTCCAGTCATTCACCACCCTATTTGTGAACCAGTTTTTCCCTATTTCATTTTTAAATCTACGCTTTTCCAGCTTGAATCCGTTACTTCTTGTTCTACCCTGGTTAATTGCCGTAAGAACTTTTCCTACCTCTCCTTTATTAATTCCCTTTATCATTTAGATTTCATTTAGGGCAGGCATGGTGGCGAAAAATTCAAAACCTGGGCCTAAGTAGGGATTACAAGGACACCAACAGTGACATAGGCCAGTGGCTGAAATTATCATTTGGTCTACATTTCATTGACCCAACAGATGTAGAAGATTGCTTCGTCGAGGAATTAATGACCGACGCACCTCAGGATGAGAGATGTACTCGCTTTGCGGACTATTGGTTGATAATTTTTGTAACAGCAGAATCAAATATCCTCCAGTGCTTTGGGCTGAATTCAAATACAAAGCGTACCAACAATTCTGCCGAATCTTTTCATGCTCATTTCAATGAGCAATTTATACATCCCATCCATCTATATTTGTGTCCATGGATTACTAGGAAAGCTCCAGACTGCTACTTATATTAAGATCAGGAGTATCGGTAAACCAGCAATACGGGGGAAAGTTTAACGAGACAGGACAAGGGTGGCATGGCACAATATAACAAATTTATTTCTGGGGAAATAAACAGACACAATTATATGAAGTGTTTAGGTAACCGATTCACAGCAAGAACAAACATGTAGCTTTGAGTTTTTTAACGCGATAAATAAAGGACTATTTAAACTATTTTTATTGGAAGAGAGGAGTGAAAACGCGATGAATAAAGAACGAAAAAAAAATACCTGCTTCAAAATCCTGCTTCCACCTCCCCGTGGTAAGCAGGGGGCAACAGATGATAACGTCTGGCTAACGGAAGAGGTGAACGATCATTAAAGAACTGCTACACAATCGGACTTTCAAGTGAGTGAAAAAACGCGCAATTGATACCAATTTAGCCGCGCTTTTGATAGAAATATATCCGCGCATTCAATGATGACCCGCCGCGCTTTTGATATGCCAATCCGCGCTTTCGTAAAACGCCGTTCCTACCTCTCCTTTTTTGTATCCCTTTATCCACTTAAAAACTTCTATCAGATCGCCCCTTACTCTGCGTCTCTATATTGCTACTATTCCAGTCATCATTATCATTACTAGTACTTAAGTTACTATCATTACTATTATAAAGAGGAAGATGGCAGCTCATGTTTACACGCTCGCCTAAATACTACTACTCCTACCCCTACTACTACTACTACTACTACTACTACTACTACTACTACTACTACTACTACTATTACTGCTACTACTACTACACACAAAACAAAAGTTAGTCATGGTGACTAACTTAGCATACTAAAGCCGTGGGGTCTAAAACGAGTAACCCAAGTTAGTCACGCTGAGTAACAATGGTTATCATTTTTGAGTAACTCCCTAGTAAATCTGAGTATGGTCTTAGTCCCAAAAACAAAATGACTAACCAGTTCGTCAAGTTCACCGTTTTGAGTACCCACATTAGTAAATTTGACTAAGGGGGGCAAAAAATGCACCTTTACGGGGGAAAAAAAAATGCACCTTTAGGGGGGCAAAAAATGCACCTTTAGGGGGCAAAAAATGCACCTTTAGGGGGACAAAAATGCACCTTTAGGGGGGCAAAAAATGCACCTTTGGGGGGGCAAAAAATGCACCTTTAGGGGGGCAAAAAAATGAAACCTTTAGGGGGGCAAAAAATGCACCTTTGGGGGTTTGCAGGTTTTGCACCTTTATGGGTGCAACCTTTGGAGGGGTGCACTTCTGCACCTATATAGGTGCAGCAAATGCACCTTTGGGGGTGCAACTTTGCACCTTTAAAGGTGAAAAAACGATATCCCCGATTGTGCCCCTTTTAAAGGGTGCAAGGTTGCCCCTTTAAAACACTAGGGTGCAACATTTTGCCCCTTTTTTGGAATTGGAATTTTGGGTTCAATTTTGCACCCTTATTGGTGCAAAAAATGCACGTTTAGGGGTGCAGGTTTTGCACCTTTATAGGTGCAACTTTTGCACCTTTTGGAGGGATGCACTTTTGCACCCATATGGTGCAAAAAATGCACCTTTAAGGGGTAAAAACTTTGCACTTTTAAAGGTGCAAAATAGGTCCCACTTTTGCACCTTTAAAGGTGCAAAAGCTGACCCAGGCCTCAAAACTGCAGTTATTGCACCTTCTGGAGGAGTGCAAACTTACACCCTATTGTACAAATAGGGGGGCAATTATGCACCCCTCCAGAAGGTGCAAAAAACTGCACCTCTGCACCTCCAGGAATGCAATTATAGTTATCTGTCCTTTATGGATCTTTAAAGGAAGAATTCCCGATATCATATTCTTTTATGGCAAGTTGGAGTAACTTTCTATCGAAAATTATGATATCATAAATTCCTCCTTTTATAAGATCAATAAAGAACATAAATTGCATTTTTGAAGGTGAGGTTGTTGCTGCAAGAGGGACAGGGTACGCAAACAGCTTCTCGATGCCCAAATCATTGGGGAAGTTCCTGCCCAATAAGTACTTCTCAAAATTAAAGAAAGGGATCTTAATAAGCCAGCATTCATGTTAACATTGTCTACTTTGCTAGTCTTTAAAGCGAAAAATATGCATTAAAGGAAAAATAACAGGGTTAAGTTAATAAGGATATAATACATGTTATAGAAATACATCTTTATTAAAGCTGAAACAACTTGAGATTTAAAAAAAAATACAATGTTAGATTAATGTGTATATGTTTACAGGGTAGGAATGAATGACAATCTATTTAGTTCGCGATTTGTCCTTCAACGCTAAGAGATCGGGGGGATGGAAATATATTTCCGATATTTATCTTTGCAAACTGAATAAAAATTTACGTTATTTATTTTTTCATATCTTAACACCAAATTATGAAAATTGAACCATGGAAATTTTTCATATATATGACTTTACTTTTTTCATTTTAATGAAAAATTTATAGCAATCATCATCTAAAATGGTGCTTTGCAGCATTTAAGACGGGAGATTGCCAAACGCAACAGTTGGCCACCTAACCCTATGCATTATTACAATAACCTGTGAGTGATTAAAGTGGTTATTTACGGGAGATGCTATGGGAAAGGATTGGGCCGGGTTATAATATTGTTTTCCCAGTAAAAGTAGAAAATATTGTGTACATCCATCACACAGGTATAAAAATATACTGCAAAAAACTGATCTTATAAGTGAGATTAGTGCAACATGTGTAGAGAAAGAAATATATACTTGAAGCTCTTTTTACTCAAACGCATTAAAGTAGGAAGGGAGTACTTTAAATGCATAAATATTTTCACAGGTGACATCTGGTGAAAGTTTTTGGATTCCTATGCAATGTTTAGAAAGACTAAAAAAAAAAAAACTGGTGGATAGTTTGCTTTAAAAACCTAACATCTGGAAAAATACAACCTAAGAAAATTTTGTTAGAAAACTGGAAAGATGAAACGGACATTCACGGGAAAGAAGTAAGACAGACACAATAAATAATGCAGTGGCCAGGGGGAATATGATGGCAAATTCCACTATCAAATGACTGGCCTAGATGCCATGCTGCCCTATTTATTACTGCTTACAAGAATGCCAGTAGCTAATTTTAGTATATTACATGCAGTAATATGCTCCATACCATCATTTCCAACATTATGTGCATAGCCTACCTTACACAATCTGTTTGTACAAACAACATTACTATTATAACACTGCTGTAAACAGGTTGTGTAAGCTAGGCTATGCACATAAGTAGGAAATGATAGTGCAGAATGGATATAAGAAAAAACTATAGCCGCTATAACCTACCACTTGTTAATAACACTGTACTGTTTGCAGAAAATGAAAAAACATATATAAAATCTAGTAATTATTTCAATAGTTTCTGTGAGAAAGAAATTTGAAATTTAATGTGGCCCAAAATATGCTGATTGTTTTTGGATGAAAGTGAAATACTTAATTTGCAAGGCAATGTATAGTTTGAGGATGAGAAGAGAGAAGCAATGTCAAATAATATCAAATAAAAAGATGAAAATTTGGAAGAGGACTCTGTGCAAAGAAGGGAGCATGGAAAGTAGATAATAGAGAACACAAAAAGGAAGGGATGTAGTGGGAACCTTAACCTATATGTTGAGAGTGCAGTGAGGCAGAAAAAAAAAAGGCACTCAAAAATAGCTAAAAAGACTAAATAACACTGCCCTGTAGGGGTTTTAAAGGAACCTATATATCAACATAATTAAATTAGACTAAACCTTTTTTCTTGTTGTTCACTCAGCTCAATCTCTTATGGTCCCTCAGCCTGTTTTTCATGTTGTTGTAGATGTTGTAAAGAGCATTGATTTCCAAAATTTTATACAGCTTAAATGATATGTAAAACACTTGTTTTTCCATGAAGAACATGAAAAACTGTGTGTGCGTTGACCAATCTTAGCGTCTCATCACACTGGTGTCTTGTGACCTCTGGAATGACATGCTAATATGTATTAATAAAAAATGTTAAGCCTAGCATTATGTAACAGCAGTTTGGGAGGGGAGGCCCAAAACACATAGGGAAAACAAACCCGCTGACATGCCAGTCACCAAACAGTGTGCAATAGCAAATGAATGCGACAGATATACATAAAATATACAAGATATCATAATTTTGGAAATTGGAGCTAAACTCCACAATAGCCTGTAATCTAAACTAATTTAATGGAAAATTTAGAGCGTTTGTCCTTAATCACATACATTATTTCGATATCACTTATATTCTTTCTTTGTCTAATTAGTCAGGGCTCTATTCTATACCATTAAGCTCGTCACACATACATGACTCAAGGTCGTAAACGGCTTTTTCATCAATAGTCCCTTGAATCGCCGACTCGTAGTGCGTTTGTGACCCGCTGGGACGACCCGTCGTGCCTCACGAGTTTTTTTTTGTGCGGGTTAAAATTGTGGCCGCCTCACGACTTGTCAAAAGTGGTGTCACAGTAGTGTCGTAGCTCGGTTGTGAAGCAGTCTTAGCTTAACCCCTTGAGACCCAGAACGAAATTGCCATTGTAATTTGGGTACTATTAGAAAATTTTTTTTTAGTGAATTTAAGCAATATTTATAGATACGACCTGTTTAGTTCCTTATCGACTAACTAATTTGGTATATTAAGCTACTGTTTTGTAATTTATGGCTAACAGATAATTTCATAAAGCAAAGGAAACATTGGGTGTAGGGGTTAATCGGATGTGTCGTGTCGTGATGCAGTCACCGACAAAAAAAAACGTTAACCATTGGGGGGTTGGCGGGGGCAGCGAGGTGACAACATGGTCCGGGGCCCCTTTTGAATGTACACACAAACCTCGATTTCCCGGCCTAATTTCCCGGATATCGGATTTGCCGGACAAATTCCGGGGTCCGGGATATGCCAGAGTCCATTTTTTTTTTTTTTTTTTATGTTGAAATGCCTGGTCTGTTCGTAAATTGACAAAGTTGTCCGGCGGTCCGAGGGGTCTCCTTCACCCTGGTCAGTGTCCACGCCTCCCGCCAGGTGGCAGCATGCTCAGCGGTCGTATTGTTTACTTTTGGGGGAAACACGACACTCACGGTTCACCTGCACCGCCTCCGTTAGTCCCCTGACCCCCACTACCCCTGGTGCAGGAACATCTCTGAGACTATTGAACACTTTCTGCTGCCTCCCGCCAGGTGGCAGCATGTTCAGCGGACGCAAAAGTCCGCGGCGGGGTAGTTGATATTGGCGGTTGCCGGACAGTAAATACTAGAGTAGGATAACGGGCCCGGGGGGGGGTAATGGCAAACGGACTTCTTTTTTCTGGGTTTTTTTTAAGGATAATTCCTGGACTGTTGCGATTCCCGGACTTTTGCGGTTCCCGGACCAGTGCTCCCCCCTATTAGTCCGGGAAAACGAGGTTTGTGTGTACATGATAAAAGGGACGCGACTCTCTCTCTCCAAATATAACAAAATCTAATCAATAATTATAAATAATCAACTTAAAACACTGATAAATAATAATAATAATAGTAATATAATAATAATAATAATAATAATAATAATAATTGTGTAGTAGAAGATGTGGTGGTAGTAGTAGTGATATGGGTCGTTCATGGGAGGGTCGTAGGGGGTTGTAGTGCATCCCCGAACGCGTGTGTTGCATTCATGGCTGACAAAAATCCATTATATTTCAAATTTGAAGGGCTCGTAAAGTAGCTCCGTCCCCCTCGCGGTATTGTCGCGTTCTTGTGAACGTCACGACTAGTCATGAGCAGAGCAGACTCGTCAAGGAACCGTGCCAGTCGGGGGGTGTGGGACACGACTTTGAGTCGTGCGCGGTCACCCCTTGAGTCGTGTATGTGTTTACGGGCTTTACCGATGCATATCATTCGAGTTTTTAAAAGAAAAAAACCCCGGTCAACAGGTTAGGACAAGTTTTAACCATTCAGCAAAAATCCAGGAGGGGCCCACGCCTCCCCTGTTTAAAAGTTTGGTTAACTCCAAGGTTTCTAACTAACTTTCTGACCTGGGGAGGGATAAAAAATAATAAATATGAATTTCTAACAGTAAATTCTATTAGATCCCCCATTATTTAGGTAAAATTTTCTAATTTACCTAATCTTAACCTAGAACTAAACAATGGCAATTAATATTAGTCAAAACTGGTCAGCCGGATATAATGGACGAGAACTTCCGCCGTTTAACACCAAAGTTTTCTACATATTTTTTTTGCTGTGCAGTATTAATCCACTTCAGCGTAACCTTAAAAAACTTATATACATATTGAGAAACAATGATTTAGTTGTCTAATAGCGCATATCGCGAAGTATTATTCAAGTATTTCTAAAACCACAAGGGGTTATTTATTCACTTGCAGAAACCAAAAATATTAAATATTTTTATTCAATATGTAATAGGTTTAGTAAAATTTAGGTTATATTATAGGCTATGTTTAGGTTTGGTTTATGTTAAGTTAGGTTAGGGTTTGGATTGGTTTGGGTTAGGTTTTTGTTTAGTTATTTAGGTAAATACAAGGTGTTACGTGTAAGTGAATCTGATGGTGTGTGATAGGCCTGGGTGCATATTACCCAAGTCTGGGAAAAGGGTTTGCCTACTTTACTGTTGAACACGTCAGGTTAGGTTAAGTTAGGTCATGGTTAGTTTTCCTTACCATTATTATGGTAAATTTGTGTGGGAATCACAATGAGGGCATTTCACGATAAATCCTGTGGTTAGTTTTGAAGCGACGGCTAAGCATCTTCACCAGCAAGGCGACCCTTTCCAGACTTGGGAAATATGCGGCCCCAGCGCTCCGGCTGGTTGGCAGCCGCCAATCCTGTGGAATATTTACAAATAGGTTAATTTGTTAGTGTCTACAAGTTAATAGTATCTTTACTAAATATATGCAGAAGAAACTATACACAAATCGTGTTATTAAGGTTTGCAGTGAAAGCTCAGTTGTGTCTATATTATTTTTTTTTTTTTCTTTTTTTCCATCACAGGAACTGGCCAAGGCACAACAAAAATGGGTAAACACAAAGCCCGCTTAGTTTCCAGTCCCTATTAATAGTATGGGTATTATTAAGCAGAACTGGGGTTTCACTGTCAACCAAATACACACCAAATACAACCCCAATACACCAAAAAAAATAGCACAATTTGTGTATAATTTCTTTATATTATATATATAATAATTATATATAATATATATTATATATATATAAAATATCCCAGACCCCCGGTTAGTTCACTAACCGGTAAAGATTCGCTTTATCAAAAACCCCCTCCTTTTTCCAGATGAAATATATTTTTCTGATAAATTTTTTTGTTTTGAAAGAATCTGATGTTTGTTTGGTTAAGATTTCTTTTATCGCCCCTGCCATATCTCACTTACTACCTTATGAAGGACTAATCTTTTGTCATACATGTCTTCTACTAAAACCCTTTCCCAAACCCCTTGGCAAGCTGTTACTTTATCAAAATCACGGAATAAATATATAAAAATATATAAATAGGTGCAACTCTGTCGTCGCCATCAGCACAGTCATTGACCACAGGCCAACCCCTCCCCCAAGTACAGTAGCCAGGCTAGGTTAGGCTATGGTTAAGGTTAAGGTTAGGTTTTTTTTTTAGTTTAGTTTAAATAATCTAAACTTCTTAACCTAACCTCACATTTTTTAAAAAAATAACAGTTTGCCAAGAGGTTTGAAGGTTAAAAAAAGACATGTATGACAAAAGATTAGTCCTTCATAAGGTAGTAAACGAGATATGGCAGGGTTTTATACAACAAATCTTAACTCACTAACCTAACCTGGGCAGTGGGTATTATTTTACATTAGGAGCAGAATTCCCACACAAGTGGGAGCATGGTTAATGTTTACCTTATTGGATTCTAAGAAAACTCTCAATGAGCTTCCGTCGCAAATCAATACTTATGGAGATATGACAAGTGACAAAAGAGACAAGTGTTTACGTGCGCCTCACTCTTCTTTCTCTTGTGACCTGCTTCACTTCAATTTTTTTCCCTTGCCGCGGACATTTGTTAATGTGAATTTGGCTTTTGTCAGGTTAAACGTGGGGTTAGG
Organism: Chionoecetes opilio; assembly: GCA_016584305.1. Classification (NCBI taxonomy): domain Eukaryota; kingdom Metazoa; phylum Arthropoda; class Malacostraca; order Decapoda; family Majidae; genus Chionoecetes; species Chionoecetes opilio. The sequence continues at coordinate 11,457 of JACEEZ010026087.1, forward strand.
TTAGATGGTTTTAGACTACTTTCAACCAGTAATTTAGTACGAACTACGTTAAAAGTATTCTTATCTTATATATTTTTTGTGTTAAGAATGATGGTCACATTAAAAATCGTCGGAATGCCTCATGTTGCAGTTATCCCCTTAAGGTTAGGTTAGGTTGGGAAAATTCCCTAGAAATAGGTAGGTATCTGTAGGTTATTTGGTTATATATTTTGATGTATTTTCAGGCTTTATATCATCCCATATGTATACCGGGTATATTTTACGTCATCTACAAAATCTACTCCCCCATACAAAACTCATTTCCCCCTTCCCCGCCCAAAACTCCGCGTTCCCAATGGGTCCTCAGGTTTGTTAGGGGGGGATAACTGCAAAATGAGGTATTTCCGACAATTTCTTATGTGACCAAAATTCTTTCCACAAAATACATGGAGAAAGAACATTTATAATCTTAGATTCTTAGATTATAATCATAGATTCTAAGAAATACTATATGAAATTCCGTCGCAAATCACTACTTTCAGAGATATGACGTTTTTAATAGGAAGGGGTGTATATGAGATATGAAAATTAAAACTAACTTAACCCCACCTTTAGACTCACTAACCTAACCTAACCTAACCTATTCCCACGCTTTAACCTCCTAACTAAAGCCAAATCTGCATTAAAGAAGTGACTTCCCGCGGCAAGGAAAGACAGAGGCGATGTAGGTCACAAAGGAAGAAGAGTGAGGCGGACGTAAACACTGTCTCTCACCCCCTAAAACAACATGTCATATCTCCAAAAGTAATGATTTGCGACGGAAGCTCATAGAGAATGTTTTCTAGAATCCAATAAGGTAAACAGAAACCACACCCACATTGTGTAGGGAATTTTGGTCCTAGTGTAAAATAATACCACCTTACCTAACACATTTAACCTGACGTCCACAAAGGAGAGGCTCTGCAGTTCTCGACCACCCGATATCTAAACCCAACCTCCTAAGGTTAGAGGGAGTTCGTACACAAGTTGTTTCGTACCCGGTTTGTTAGTTGTTTCGTACACTGATTTTGAATTTTTTCGTAGATACCTGGTGGGCGTTTCGTAGCTCTAGTAGTCAAGTTCAACTCTGAGCTGAGTGTACGAAACGACATGGTTTCATATAGACTACGAAACAAAATTTTGGTATACGAAACAACTTGTGTAAAGAACTGACTGCAGCCCCCACTTAGAAATGCCTTACAGGAAAACCAATCTCCTACTTACCATTACATACACTGATCGTGGAATAAAAAGGTTCACTGCAAAGGAGGTGTATAGATGATACCTTTGACGAATTTTGCCCGTTATGGGCGTTGGAGGTGAGCAAGGCACTGGGGGGAATCAGCTGGCTGCGAAGATCCCTGGGGGAACACTATGAGCCCGGTGATGTCCTATGATGCTATCACAGACGTGGCAGCTGTTTTCCTCAGGAATCGCGGGCTTCGCGGCACTATGAATGTATTCTAGACTAACTATTTCCAAGCAAAACAAAAGGACGTTCTGTGCAGGTGCCGGCTGGGAACTTTTGTAAGCGAAATTGTCCCTACCAAGCCACCAGATCGAATATCATATTTTCAGATTGATTATCGTACAACCATAGGTAAAAACATATAGTCAGTAAAAGACTTTATACTTCATGAATTCAGCTTCCAACATATACAAATATTTCCACTTCTCACCAAATAGAATAATTTATATTCATATTACGACTCAAAAAGTCCATGTTAATTATGCTCTCTTTCGCGGAAAATTGACAGCGGGCATAGTTTTTTGCAAAGTGCAATGATAGTTTTTGTGTGACTTTATAATGTAATTATATTTGTGAGTCAATTATCGATTTCGTGTACGATTTTCAACCATGTATCGTAGGATAGTCAAATGTCATACAAGTCACAATACTACTTTGCAATATTTCGGAGGGGAAATGCCAAGCGTCGCAATATGAATAAATGCTTTCAAAGAACCATCGTTTTAAGACTTATAATATATTATCATGCTCATTAATGTATTGGTACAGAATCAGTGTTGTATTACAAATATTTCACAAAAAGTAAATCTTTGATAAACAGAAGTATACGGATAGACCGTATATATGTTAGAGACTAAGACATTAGTCAGCGTTATTTTGACGAAGGCTTTGACTAACTTACGTTTTGTGTGTACTGCTGCTGCTACTACTACTACTACTACTACTACTACTACTACTACCACTACTACTACTACTGCTACTACTACCACTACTACTACTACTTCTACTGCTACTGCTACTACTACTCCTACTACTACTGCTACTACTACTACTACTAGTACTACTTCTACTGCTACTACTACTCCTACTACTACTATACTACTACTACTACTACTACTACTACTACTACACTACTACTACTACTACTACTACTACTTCAAGTAAGAGATTCAAGGTTCTAAGTCTGGGTCAGAGGGATCAGTTTAACTTAATTTTATCTCTTTCCATGCTATGACCCGTGTTTACTGGGCAGGGAACAGCTACAGGACGTCAGTGGAAAGTTGTCACATGCAAACTTGGAGGGAGCGCAGCAGTCCTTCCCTCTTAAGTGTGCGTGTGGATATGTAGATACGGAACATAACTAATCCTGCTCTCCAGTGTGCGTGCGTGCGTGCGTGCGTGCGTGCGTGCGTGCGTGCGTGTGTGTGTGTGTGTGTGTGTGTGTGTGTGTGTGTGTGTGTGTGTGTGTGTGGTGTGTGTGTGTGTGTGTGTGGGTGTAACTCTGTAGTGTATGGTTAGCACGCCTGGTTACAACCGAGAAGTCCCGGGTTCGATCCCCGGGCGGAGCAAAAGATAGATGGGTGGTCTTTCTTAAATCCAGCCCTGTCCACCCAGCAGTGAATGGGTACCGGGTGCCAGCCAAGGGGTTTGTAACCCCCCCCCCCCCCCCGGGGTGGTGGCTTCGGCCAACACTAATATGCAGCAGCGGTAGATCACTATGGCTCTGGAGGCAATTATCCTCTAAACAAAACAACAAAAAACAACAAGAGTGGTGTGTGGTGGGGTGTGTGTGTGTGTGTGTGTGACCTAAGCACACATTACGATTAAGTCCTTGCTTTGGGTTCACTCCAACATGCCCAGACACAACGGGGGAGGGGTAGGACATTTCCCCCCGCCACATATTTGCCTCTAAAACAGATTCCCTTGTGGACATTTCCCTCTTTTGTTTTATTTATCATATAAAATGAAGTTTTGGCAGAAGAAAAGTGTCATAAAACTAACCTAGCCTAAACTATTAACAGCATGGTTTCGGTCAGTGTCTCGTTATCATAACACTGCTATAACACACCCAGGGGGGAAAATGTCCACAGGGACCCAAGTGTCTGGGGGGAATATGTCCAGGGGGAAAAATGTTTGGAGGGCAATGTCCAGGGGGGAAAATGTCGGAGGGAAGATGTCCAGGGGGGAAAATGTCAGGGGGAAGAATGTTTTCCCGGGGGGAAAATGTCAGGAGGGAAGAAAGTCCAGGGGAAAATGTCAGGAGGTAAGAATGTCCAGGGGGGAAATGTCAGGAGGGAAGAATGTCCAGGGGGGGAAAATGTCCAGGAGGGAAGAATGTCCAAGGGGGAAATGTCAGGAGGGAAGAATGTTCCCGGGGGAAATGCAAGAGGGGGAATGCCAGGGGAAAAACAGGAGGCAAGAATGTCCAGGGGGGGGAGGGGGAAAGAATGTCCGGGGGGTGGAGGGGGAAATGTCCAGGGGGGAAAATGTAAGGGGAAG
>JACEEZ010026089.1:0-7500 GCA_016584305.1 Chionoecetes opilio
TGTTCCAAAGTAAGTTGTGAATTTTTTATGAAGCTTTCATTCAGGTAGTAGGTTGTTGATTATAGTAGGGGTAGTAGCGACAAAGAAAATATAATGGTAGTGGTTTTGTTGTTGTTGTTGCAGACGTTAAATTTTTCCCTATTAATCAAAATTATGGTTAATTGGGCAAGAAGGTAGTAGAAGTAATAATAATAGTATTTAGTTTGGGTAGATTTATAGTAGTAGTAGTAGTATTTAGTAAAGTAATATAGTAGTAGTTTAGTAGTAGTAGTAGTATTTTAGTAGTAGTAGTAGTAGTAGTAGTAGTATAGAAAAGTATAGTAAGTAGTATGTAGTAGTAGTAATAGTAGTAGTAGCAGTAGTAGTAGTAGTAGTAGTAGCAGTAGTAAAAAACAACAGCAGAGGTCAGCAGTGGAAGATTATAAAAAAACCAGGAGAGAATAAAAACCATGAAATAACTGCTACTGATACATTAAAACTTTAAAATCATAACATAAACAGTAACTGCGCCCTCTTAAAGACCTCCCGACCTCCTCACAGACTCTTCCTCTACTGAAGTTCTCTTGCTGCTCCGTGCCCTTGTACCCTTGAGGTCCTCCCGCTCCTAAACTCCCCTTTGGGCCCTGAAAACTTTTGCCTTTAATGTCCCCCTCATCCCTAAACCCTCCCGTCCCCTGCCTGTGTGGCCCTATAAGCGTACTTGTAGAAGCTCTTTTGTTGGGTCTCGAGCCTTAAGAAGACCAATTTGTTTTCTGATATTACAAGAGGATGGATGAATAGATGGAGGAAGATGGAGAGAGAAAAGGATTAAAGGGGGAGAGAGAGAGAGAAGGGGAGAGGGGGAAAGGGAAAAAGAGAGGAGAGAGAGAGACGAGAGGGAAGAGAGAGAGAGAGAGAGAGAGGGGGGGGGGGGGAAAGAGAAGAGAGAGGGGAGAGAGAGAGAGAAGAGAGAGAAGAGAGAGAGAGAGTGAAATTCTATATGGGAAAGGAACTTTATTTTTTTATAGGCTTTCAAAATAACTAAATAAAATCCTCTTATTTCATCAATCCTTTCAGATCCTATTTTTTCGAAAAATTTGGGGATTCCCTCTTTTCTCACTCTGGGAACCATACCCGCCATTCCCCCTCTCTCTCTCTCTCTCCTCTCTCCTCTCTCTCTCCTTCCCTCTCTCTCCTCCCCTCTCTTCTCTCTCCTCCTCTCTCATCTCTCTCTCTCTCTCTCTCTCTTTCTCTCTTCTTTATCCTTTCTCTCCTCCCTTTTTTCCTCATCCTCCCTCCTCCCTCCTCCTCCTCCTTTCCCCCTCCTCTATAACCCAGAAGACTCGTAAAGCAAAGATTCTGCCACCTGATTACCTCGGGTCCTCAGGTCGGCCGCCTATATTTGTTCACCTTGTGTTGTTAGCTGTAAGTGTAGGGAGGGTCATTAAACACCTCATCCCACTGTCTCCTTAAACTCCTCCTTCCAAGCACACCATTCCGAGGGTTTTTTAATTTGTTTGTGTTGTTTGTCGTGTGCTTGGTTTGTGTGTGTGTGTGTGTGTGGGGTGTGTGTGTGTGTCGTGTGTGTTTGTGTGTGTGTGTGTGTGCTGTGTGTGTGTGGTGTGGGTGTTGTGTGTGTGTGCGGTGTGTTCGGGTTCGTGTGTGTTTGTGTGGTGGTGACGTGTGTGTGTGTGTGTGTGTGTGTGTGGTGTGTGTGGCTTGTGTGTGTGTGTGTGTGTGTGTGTGTGTGTGTGTGTGTGTGTGTGTGTGTGTGTGTTCGTGTGTGTGTGTGTGTGTGTGTTGCGTGCTGTGTGTGTATGTGTGTGTGTGTGTGGGTGTGTGTGTGGGTGTGTGTGTGTGGTGTGTGTTTGTGTGTGTGTGTGTGGTGTGCTGTGTGTAGTGTGTGTGTGTGTGTGGTGTGTGTGTGTGTGTTGTGTGGTTGTGTGTTTGTGGGTGTGTGCGTCGTGATGTGTGTGTGTGTGTGTGTTTGTGTGGTGTGTGTGTGTGTGTGTGTGTGGTGTTTAGTGTTTCCCTTGTGGTGTTTCGTCTGATCAGTGTGACTTTTATGCAGGTAGCTCTCTTCTCTCTCTCTCTCTCTCTCTCTCTATCCTTCTCTCTCTCCTCTCTCTCCTCTCCTCCTCCCTCTCTCTTCTCTCTCTCTCTCTCTCCTCTCTCTCTCTCTCTCTCTCTCTCTCTCTCTTCTCTTAATAAGGTAAGGTGAACCGCTTGGTACATACACCTAATTAGTGAAGGGAAAAGACAAGTATACAGGCTAGTAATCTCATTAATTGGATGGTTTCGCTAACTAAGCCCAATATATCGTGTAGGAGGGCGTTGCTCTAGGTACGACCATACCAAAACTGAAACCTATATAACATTTGATATAATGAACATATTGGTCTTTTGGAGGTGGTCACAGGTCAAACTCGCCTCGTATGACTTTTTTCAGTATTTCAGTCTATTAATTCCCTTTCGGTGGTTTATCTCGTTTGTCAGATAAGTACGCCACACAGGCACTTTCTTATCGATGTATGTCATCAAACTAGGCCCTTATGATCTTCTCTCTCTCTCTTCTCTCTCTCTCTCTCTCTCTCTCTCTCTCTCTTCTCTCTCTCTTCTCTCCTATTCTCTCTCTCTCCTCTCTCTCTATCTTCTCTCTCTCTCTCTCTCTCTCACTCTATGTTTATCATTCAAAATAACCAACAACACTAATGAGAAAACAAAGGTAAAACAAATTTGAGCGTATCGTAAACCTGGTCTTATGTAAAAGTTTAGGGTAGGCAAGACACACGCCAGAGACGCGCCTCAGCTGATGTCCCTGGAGACATCGAGGGGGAGCCACCTACGAGTGGTCTCAGAGGGGCGTGCTGAGAGCCGGGTGCAATTAGTAATAAGGTAAGACTGTATGAGCGAACCACAGCCAGAAAACCTAAGCCAAACCATGCAACTGTGTGATTAAAGACGAGAATGTCTTTCTTCCCCCCCCCCCCCCCCCCCTGTGAATGAATAAAAACTCAATACTAACTCTCAGCCTGGATTTCGAAATAAAAGATCCTGCTTACAACCTACTCGCATTTTTAATGTCATTTATTCAAACTGGGACGCTAAAATTCCCTCGGATGTAATATACCTTGATTTTCAGAAGCCTTCGATTCAACGTTCCCCATAAAGCGGAACTGTTGACCAAGCTGAAGGTCACATGGCTTAGGAGAGCAATTATGTTCATGGATTGGCCGAGGGCTTCAAATCGTAAACAAGGGTAGTAATAAATGCGAGGCATCTGATTGGTTAGATGTTACTAGTGAGGGTCGCCTCAGGGCTCGGTCGTGGGGTCCTACTCTTTTTTCTGATATATATCAACGATCTGCGAGACTTGTATCTTAAAATATCGAAATTTGCAGATCGACACCAAATTAGGCGGTAAAGCATATACTAGAGGAAAACTGCGAACTCATACAAAGTGATCTCGCAAACTATCAGATTGGAGTAATAAATGGTATTAAAAATCAATTCGATATATGTAAGTAATGATTATCAGGCAATGAAACCTTCAAAGTATAACTATCAAATGCCAAAATAAATCGTTAAATGAAGTACAGCAGGAAAACAGGATTTAGGTGTTCATCATCAGTAATTGATTGAAAACCACTCCGCATGCCCGCCGCCAGTAAAAAGGCAAATATGATGTCAGGGCTTTATTAAACGCAACTTTGAACATAAAACTCCGAAAGTAATGACACAATTTACATGTCCCTGGTTAGGCCGCACTGGCGAAGATGCGTTCAATTCTGGTCGCCCTGTATTCCGTAAAGAAAAGATCAAGCCAAATTGGAATCAGTGCAAAGAAGAACAAACCAAACCAATTCCATCTCTGCGAAATCTCATCTTTATGAAGAGAGAGATGCGGAAAACTTAATATGTTTTCCTTAAAGTCTCGAAGAATCCGTAGGGGACTTGATAGAAACCTTTAAGATCCTAAAAAGGATTTGATGTCATTAATCAAGAAGAACCTATTCGAGCCTTTCAACTCAAGTGACAACCAAGAAATACTGGGTTTAAAACTAAACGGTTCAAGTTGCATCACCGATCTCGTAAAAATTATTTCAATTGGTAGAGTCGTTGATCGATGGAACAAGCTACCTGAAATGTTGTTGGAGCCAGGCACACAAACTACATTTAAAAACAGACTTGACGAGCACTTTAAAGTAAATGGGTATTGATAGTGCGAATTCATATACTCAGTCCCCCGTTTATCGATTAGTCGTAGTGGTAGTGGTAGTTTGTAGTTAGTATTTTTATATCCTATCATTCTGCACTATGAAACTTCCATGTTCCTATCCTGCTTTAGGGACATTGTATCATTTTCCAACTGTTGTCTTACAAGTAGTTGTAGTTAGTAGTATGGAGTGCAGCAGATACCCTCGTATGACCCATAGGTCTCCTGGTGTCTGTTAGTCAATGTAATCCTATGTTAAAAAAATCCTCCCCCTCCATCGCCTCACGCTAAAGAAGTGCTGCAGCAAAAGGACTCTATTAAGCAGCGTGTCGTGCATGCCGTTGGCTTGCGTAATTTTGTCTTTTTTTGCTGCTCTGAGTAATGAAAGTCTAGGATCGCATCGTTGCACAAGATGATGGAAGATGCGGGGCTGTTGTGGATCATTTATTGGTGCTTTTGGCGTGTGTTGCCTTGTGGATGTGTGTGTGTGTGTGTGTGTTTTGTGTGTATTGTGTGTGTGTGTATGTGTGTGTGTGTGGTGTTGTGTGGTATGTGTGGTTATGTGTGTGTAGTGTGTTGTGTGTGTATGTGTTATGTGGTGTGTGTGTGTGTTGTGTGGTGTATGTGTGTGGTACTTGTATTGTGTGTGTATGTTGTGTGTGTGGTGTGGTGTGGTGTGTTGATGTGTGTTGCTGTGTGTATTTGTGTGTATGTGTGTGTGGTGTATGTGGTGTGTGTGTGTGGGTGTGTGTGTTGGTGTGTGTGTGTGTGTACGTGTGTGTGTGGTGTGTGTGTGTGTAGTGTGTGTGTGCTATTCATCTACGGTGTAATTCAACTAGTTGTATTTTACAGGGCCTGAGCCAAAGCCTCCTATGGCCCCGTCTCATAATCAACATTTTTATCATTTTTCACCCCAATTTTTTTTTTCTTTAGTGCTTAGTGTTGGCCGAAGCAGGCACCCCGGGAGGCAGGTCACAAAACCCGGCTAACACCCGGTACCATTCACTGCTGGGTGGACAGGGGCTCGGGTTTAAGGAAACAGCCCATCTGTTTTCCGCTACACTCGGGGATCGAACGGGATTCTCGGTTGTGAAACCGAGCGTGCTTTACCTACACTACAGTGTACCGGTGTGTGTGTTGTGTGTGTGTGTGTTGTGGGTTTGTGTGGGTCTGTGTGTGTGTGTGTGTGTGTGTGTGTGTGTGTTTCATAAACTCAACTTGTCTTCTTTCTTTCTATCGTACGACCATTTTTTCCTATTTACATCTGCTCTTTCTTCTTTTTCTTACTTGATTATTCTTTTCTTTCTCTCCCTCTTTCTCTTTCCTTTCTTAGCTTCCACTCTTTATTGCGCTTGCCATTTTCCTGTTTTCTGAGAAAAGGATTCTTGATCTCTCTATCTATCTCTATTCTCTCTCTCTCCTCTCTCTCTCTCTCTCTCCTCTCTCTTCTCTCTATCTCTCTCCTCTCTATCTCTCTCTCTCTCTCTCTCTCTCGTCTCTCTCTCTGGCTATCATTAAGTTCAGTCTCAAGTATCTGGATAAAGATTATGTTGTATGTCTTTTTCTTTTCTTTCTTTCCTCTTTCCCTCTTGAAAAAAAAATTTCATATTCTATTATCTCACTTGGTTTTATCTTCATTTTTGTGCATGTTCAAAGATCCATGTTTACCTTCTTCATCTTCCTATTCCTATTTCCTCCCTCTCCTTCTCTTCCTCTTCCTAATCCCCTTCCTCTTATCCTCTTCACTACGCACGTTGTTGATTATCTCTCCTGCCTTCCAGTCGGATTGTGCTATCGTGTATCTCTCTGCTTATCTCCCCTCTCTCTCTCTCTCTCCACTTCTCTCTTCTCTCTCTCTCTCTCTCTCTCTATCCTCTCTATCTCTGTCCTCCATTTTTCTCTTCCATTTATGCTCTTCCTGCCTCGCTAAGGTTCGCATTCCTGTTTATCTTTCATACGAGAATATGTTTGGTGTTGTGATTATCTATTACGAATGGTACTCACACGACATTCTCTTCTTCCTCTCTCCTCCTCTCTCTCTCTCTCTCTCACTCTCTCTCTCTCTCTCTCTCCTATCTCTCTTCTCTCGGCTCTCTCTCTCTCTATCTCTCTCTCTCTGTGTTTTGGTGTGTGCCGCCTTGACCTTGATAAATCTGTAGTCATGTGGGCCCTGGGTGTATTTTTTTTTATGTATAGATAGTGTACTGGTGTTGTGGTAGTGTACGTAATAGTAAGGTAATAGTCGTAGTGGTAATAGTAGGTGGTAGTGGTGGTGGGGGTGATGCGTGATGGTGATTGTATTTGTTGTCTTGTATTATATATTTTTTTATACATTTTATCACTTCAATTATTGTGTCCCGAATTATTGACATGTCAACGCTTGCACTGATTTTCGATATTGGACAAGTTATATATGTTTTGTAATAATACATTGATATCACACACAACACACACACACACACACACACACACCAAACACAACACACACACCACACACACACACACATAAATATACCAGCATCCAATCCACCACACACTGCCCCAAGCACACATACTAACCCCACCTTACACACAAACACACACACACCCACACCCTTCTCTCACACACACACACACACACACACACAACAACCACACACACACACAACACACACACACACAAACAAATCAACAACACACACAAACACACACACACACAAACACCACACACCACAACAGCAAAAAAAGTCCAACACGCCAGTAGCCTCTCGTACCCCAAACGTTCACTTGCGTCGTTCCTGAATAGAAAGCGAGATCGGAAAATAGTAATGACGACAAGTTCATAGATCATGCCGATATCATGTCTATATACATTTCGAAAAAGAAAAAAAAAAAGTGAAAAACTATATGAGGAGAGAAAAAGTATAATGTAGAGAGTCTGCCTAAAAAATGTTCTTACTTATTTGTTTATCATTTTGGGTCCACGATTTATTTTCGTATTCGCTAACAGAGTTCTCATAGGTTAAGTCAGACTTTAATAACGGAGCCCTTGAAAATGGAACTGGTAAAGTACTGAGAGCGAGACGAGAGAGGGGAGAGAGAGGACGGTGAAAAAGAGAGAAGTTAGGATGAGAGAAGCAGAAGAGAGGAGAGAGAGAGAGGGAAGGAGATGAGGAGAGAGAGAGACGAATGAGGAGAGAGAGAGAGAGGTGTGAGGGGGTATAATGCCTGTCGTTATGTAATCATCCGAAATAAATATTTTGTATTACGCGTAAACTAACAATCTCTCTCTCTCTCGCCTCTCTCTCTCTCTCTCTCTCTCTCTC
>JACEEZ010026089.1:12063-14563 GCA_016584305.1 Chionoecetes opilio
ATGGTAGCATCGGTAAGAACAAATAAACCGGTTAATTAAAAACAATTATGGGCCAAACAGTAAACAGTTGTCGTGAATAAATCCCTGTAATATATTCCTTAAAATCCACCCTGGATATAAATATAGACAACATCCTGGTAAATGGAAAAACCATGTAGCAAAAGAATAAAGAGATGACACAAGGCAGCCCTAAAACCATTGAATAGCTAACAACGTGCATATATAAAAAGCATGAACTCTAAAAAATTCATACATTATACATACACACATACCTAATAATGGTAAAAAAAAAAAGTTTCTTGGTGAGCCTCATAATTAAGAAAATGTTCCGTTTTAAAATGCACACGAGATGTAAGAGAAAAAAAAAATATTTAGCGTTTCATCTGGAGCAGAAATAGTGAGCAACGAAGTGAAGGAATGAATACACAAAGAACTGCTCTTAGGAATGTCTGACTCCCACCTGACTTATTCAACCTATTCCCCCCCACCATCCCCCTCCTCCTTCCCTTATCCCTCCTCCACCATCCCCCTCCTCCTTCCCTTATCCCTCCTCCACCATCACCCTCCTCCCTCCCCTCCCCTCCCCTCCCCCACCTCTGTAGCAAAGCAAGAAATGTATCCTGGCGACGAGTCTATACACACACACGCACACACCCACGCCTACACACACACGCATACACACACCCACGCCTACACACGCACACACACACGTACACACACACGCACACACCCACGCCTACACACACACGCACACACACACCCACTCCTACACACACACACACGCACACACCCACGCCTACACACACACGCACACACCCACGCCTACACACACACACACACACTGACCCCATTCTCTGTTCTGAAAAATATCAATAAGTAACGAGTATGTATTCTTGATTTATATGTTATGCCTGCCATTGTGTTCTGAAGGTCAATAAGAAATATCTTCACACGCGTGTGGTATTGATTATGTAACGAGTGTACATTATTTAGGTGTGTGTGTGTGTGTGTGTTCACGGTGTTCACGGTGGACCCTCCAACTGAGCAGCTTCACACCACTGGGTTACAGGCAGTGGATGCCGATCCTCCCATTGACGAAACCGCACCCTCTCTTGACGAAGTCAGAGAGGCTGTAGCAAAGTTGAAGGGTGGAAAGGCAGCTGGTGTTTGTAATATCAGTGCGGAGCTCCTCAAAGCTGGGGGTGAGGCCATGATCCGCGGGTTGCATGCTGTCCTGACTGCCGTGTGGCAATCAGGTACCATTCCTCCTGACTGGAAAAGGGGGCTGGTCGTCCCTATCTGGAAAGGGAAAGGGGACCGTCAGGACTGCAACAATTACCGCGGTATTACACTGCTCAGCGTACCAGGCAAGGTGCTTGCCCATCTATTGCTGACACGAATTCGCAGTCATCTGGTGAAGCATCAGAGACCTCAGCAGTCTGGGTTCACGCCTGGTAAGTCAACAACGGACCGTATCCTAGCGCTTCGTGTCCTGGTGGAACGCCGACGTGAGTTTCGACAGGGGATGCTTGCAGCCTATGTTGATCTCAAGAAGGCGTTTGTCTCAGTGCATCGTGAGTCACTCTGGGATCTTCTGCGACTTCGAGGGATTCCTGCAAGGACTATTGGTTTGATAACTGGTCTGTATTCTGGGACTGAGAGTGCTGTGAAGTGTGGGGCAGGTGTATCCAGCTTCTTTCCTGTGAATACAGGAGTGAGGCAAGGGTGCATCCTTGCCCCATCACTTTTCAACGCTTGTATGGACTGGTATTGGACAAGGTTGTAGATCAAAGTGATTGTGGAGCATCCGTCGGCAACACCAAGATCACTGATCTAGTTTTTTGCCGATGATGCAGTAATCTTTGCTGAGTCGCTGGAGGTCCTGGTGATGGCTCTCGAGGCGCTGCACGAGGAGGCAAAGCCTTTGGGACTTGCGGTCTCCTGGCTCAAGACCAAGGTCCAGGTGTTTGGAGACTTACTAGATGAAGCAGTACAGTCTGTTCATGCGTGTAGCGAGGACATTGAGATCTTGGAAAGTTTTACATACCTTGGTAGCGCAGTCCATAATGACGGCGGGTCACGTCAAGAAGCCTTACGGCGGATTGGCATAGCCCACGGTGTTATGGACTCGCTCAGCGGGAGTATTTGGCGTTGTCGGTACCTGTGCAGGAGGACAAAGATCCGGATCTTCAAGTCGCTTGTGATCCCTGTCTTACTCTATGGTTGTGAGACATGGACCACTAAATAGTGACTTGAAGAGACGAATCAATGCCTTTGGTAATAAGTGTCTTCGCAGAATCATGGGTATCGCTGGGATGATTACGTGTCCAAATCAGCGATTGCACCGTGAGACTGAATCGAGGCCTATTACCTGCATAGTCCATCAGCGCCAACTTCGGCTATATGGGCATGTGGCACGCTACCCTGAAACCGATCCTTCCCATCGGGTTGTATCTGTAAGAGACAATCCGGCGTGGAGGAGGCCAAGGGGGCGCCCACA
>JACEEZ010026089.1:19563-27063 GCA_016584305.1 Chionoecetes opilio
ACACACTGAACCATAAACACGGCGGGATGTTGCGCTGAAAGTCCTCTTGGGGCGAGACGACATAAAGAAAGTAGCCGCAACAATTTTCCTTCCGCTGAACGAGACCGCTGGGAATAAACACACACACACACACACACACACACATACACACACACACACACACACACACACACACACACACACACACACACACACACACACACACACACACACACACACACACACACACACACACACACACACACACACACACACACACACACACACACACACACACACACACACACACCAAAAACCTTTTATCTCAAGAGCTGTGGTCCAGAAATTGAAGCAACCCAACAGGACTCTCTTTCCTCTCGACCGATAATGAAGTTCCCTCAAGCCCTTTCTCATCCTTTCTGTCCTCCTCCACCTCCTCTTTCCTGCGGCTCGGGAGGAGGGGGGAAGGAAGTGGCCGTCAGAGGACTGTTGTTTATGGTATACCTACTTGACAGGAGGAGGGAAGAGGAGGAGGGAGTGAGGAAAAAAATATTAGTGATGAAGAGCTAAGTTTTGGAGGTGCGAGACAACTTTCCCGATTCCTCCTTCATAGTGGAAAGTGTCATTCTGAGCCTCGTATAACACATAGGGAGAGACAGACACTGAGGCAGAGGATGAGACAAGGAGTGAGGATAGATGGTGAAGCGAGTCACTGCTGGGAAGGTGAATCAAGGGCACTGCGGGGAAAGGGAAGGAAGGTATAGAAGGGAGGTCACTGGTTATGTATAGAGGCGTGTGTATAGGGTGTGGGTGTTGATGGTGACGTGGGTGTGAGGGTTCTGAGGGGAGAGGAAGGAGGAAGGATGATAAAGGTAAGTCTGGTGATGCTAGGGAGGTAATGGCTGTGTCTATAGAGGAAGGGAAAGAGGATGATGGTAGGGATGTAGATGGGTAGAAATAAGGGTGATGTAAGAGGTATGTAGCCACTCATAAAGGAGAAATAATGGTGCTTATGTGACGATGGGGTATTTGAAGTCTGTGTGTGAAGTGTATACTCATTTTTCATGTTTATTTTGTTCTTTTTACATGTTTAAGTTGTTTATGTCATCGTTAGCGTTGATCTTAATGTTGAATAGGTATACCATGAAAGGAATATATAAGATCGTACGGAAAATATATTATGTAACCTGAGATAATATTGTATTTTCCTATTTGTAGTATGACTCAATTTACTTTTATGGTGTAAATATGCAAGGTTAGTAATACAAAACTTATTAATAAGTTTGACAGATACAATGTTCAGAAAATAGGTTTCCTCCCTTGGTGTCGGAGGCAATTTTAAAACACGCGAGGAAAAAAATCGCCCTCGGGGAGAAGAAGAAGGTGTTAAGTCCAGAGCAAATTTTTCATTACTCTGGGTGCTGCATCGTGTGGGGAGACGCCGAGTAACAATGGGCGTAATGGACGGAGGCGGCCAGACAGATGGAAGGAAGATGCAATCAATGAACACAACACAAATGCATATTGAGGGAAAATATCTTTCGTCTCGACAGGAACGACGAAGAGATAAGAATTGGAGTAAAAGTAGGAAGAGGAGGAAGAGGAAAAGGAGGAAGAGGAAAAGGAAGAAGAGGAAAAGGAGGAACAGGAAAAGGAGGAAGAGGAAAAGGAGGGAGAGGAAGTTGTGCTGAAAATCTTTGCTGGACACTTTTTAATAAACACTTTGAGGACGACGACAGGTTTGTGTACAGTCGCCTTTATGTGTGTTTACAAATTATGAATATTAATGAAGAAACACTTTAGAATGTTTACTTGTTGACATGGGCTTAAAAAGAACCGCTCTTGCTCCTCTCCTCTCCTCCTTCCCTCCCTACCTCCCCCCTCCCTCCCTCCTCCCCTCCCTCCCTCCCTCCCTCCCTCCCTCCCTTCCTTCTCTTCTGATATGAAGGAGAGATTAAGGATAACGACACCATGCACGGCGACAAGAGTTAAAAAATTCGTAAACCTGTTAAGCGTCCGCGAAAAATAGTAACAACCACGACCTCGCTTCTCAGCAACTTCCTTTAATCCGACCACCACCACCGTCACTGTAATGTCATCCCGATCGAAAAGTAAGATAACAACCACCAGGGCGACCACACAACACAACACACACACACACACACACACACACACACACACACACACACACACACACACACACACACACACACACACACACACGACCTTCACCTAAATATGAAATACACGTAACCTTGACCTAGCCAGTAATCGTTCCGCTAACCCCCTTTTACTTAAGCCGCCAAGCCAACACGGGCTACAAAGTGGTTCACGGCATCAAGGCGAGTAGCGGGCCAAGGTAAACAACGCACAACGAAGACTTGTCAAGGCAAACACTCCGGCTGTCTCGCGCCGCCCTGAACCCCCTGGAAAAAAAAGCCAGGTCAGGAAAGGTGAATTTCGGCCCCCGTATTCACGGGATTTGAATGGAAAAAAAGGAAGTCGTGGCTTTTGCTGATACGACAAGTAAGGCAATGTCTTCTGCTGTCTCCTCCTCCTCCTCCCCCTTTCCTCCTCCTCCTCCTCCTCCTCCTCCTCCTCCTCCTTCTCCTCCTCCTCCTCCTCCTCCTCCTCCTCCTTCCCCCTTCCCCCTTGGGTGTAATTGAGGCACAGGGAAACGGGCAGGGCGGGAAGGAAGGAAGACAGATAAGATAAGTTTTTTCATCCTATCTAGACACTTTGCAATACCAACTACAAGGTTATTGACTATACAAAGCGCCACCACGTCAGCACGAACTAGGCGGACTCGAACCGCTGACCTGAATGCGCAGGACGCTACACATTGCGACCTCACGACTCTACCAACCTTGCCATCCTGACTGGTAGGAAGGAAGACAGATCGAGAGCCAGACATGGAGGGATAAGCGAGATAAAGGATAGAATTTTTGGAGGAATACGAAGGGGGCGACAGGAAAATGGCAGGGCGGTGATAAAAAGGGAAAGGGATACTTATGGACGCATAAACTTTTAAAATAACACAAAAAGATAGAAATTAAGAATAAACAAAATAGAATCGTCCAGAGTTTTGCATGCGATGAAAAAATAAGGTGAGAGATAAAAAATAGCATTGACACTCAGGAAACATGAATAATATAATAACAGGTGAGAAAAGAGAGCAATATGGAATTTAGTCACAGCAGAGAGGAGACAAAGTGAAGGATGAGGAAGGAGGGACGCGAGGAATCACGTAGGATAAGAGGAGGGGCGTGAGGGAGTCCGGGCGCCCCTGAACATCCTGATGGCGAGGGGGGCGGTGCGCCCACAATGTTTACGACACAAGGGGCGATTGATGCCAAAGGGCGGGACGCGAGGGGGGCGTGAGAAAAGGGGGCGTGAGACTGAGAGATTTTAGAGATGAGACCAGAGAAGCTACAAGAAGACTAGGAAAGGACGTAGATGGGATAAAGATAAGAAGAGGACGATAGAAGAGACAGAGAAGGAGATGACAATGAGGAGGGAAAGGCAATATGCGTAGAAGGAACAGAAAAAGTTTTACAAATCTTTAAAAAAAAGTTCGTCGCTGATCGTGAGGAAATAGAGCGAGAAGAATGGTGACTCGCTCGTTCATTTCATACCATTTATTCTTTTCCATCAATGATTTTCGTTTCTTCTTTATTCTTTCAGCCATAAATCATTTGAATATGGATTTTGCTTTTTTTCTTTTCAAATTTTAGTGTTTATGATTGTTTATTTATTGTATTAACTTGTTATTGAAGACGATAAATCTGATGAATAGCCGATGAATCTTAAAATGCCAATGGGTGAACGAGAGAGAGAGAGAGAGAGAGAGAGAGAGAGAGAGAGAGAGAGAGAGAGAGAGAGAGAGAGAGAGAGAGAGAGAGAGAGAGAGAGATATTAATGGGAGTAGAGCAGGGGAGTGTGACGACCGAGGGGAAAAGGGGAAAGGAACAGGCCAGCCAAGTTTATGCTTCAAACTTCCCAAACAGAAAAAATACGAGATTGAAAGAGAGAGAAACATGAATACAAAACAAATCAACTTCTTAAAATCTTTGGGCAACAAGTTTGGATTGGTTGGAGTGTATCTTTATGGCTGCTGTTCATGGTATCTTTATGGCTGCTGTTCATGGTATCTTTATGGCTGCTGTTCATGGTATCTTTATGGCTGCTGTTCATGGTATCTTTATGGCTGCTGTTCATGGTATCTTTATGGCTGCTGTTCATGGTGGTTTTTTATGGCTGCTGTTCTGGTATCTTTTATGGCTGCTGTTCATGGTATCTTTATGGCTTTTTTGTTCATGGTATCTTTATGGCTGCTGTTCATGGTATCTTCATGGCTGCTGTTCATGGTGTCTTTAAAGGCTGCTGTTCATGGTATCTTTATGGCTGCTGTTCATGGTATCTTTATTGGCTGCTGTTCATGGTATCTTTTTGGCTGCTGTTCATGTGTCTTTATGGCTGGCTGTTTATGGTATCTTTATGGCTGCTGTTCATGGTATCTTTATGGCTGCTGTTCATGGTGTCTTTATGGCTGCTGTTCATGGTATCTTTATGGCTGCTGTTCATGGTGTCTTTATGGCTGCTGTTCATGGTATCTTTATGGCTGCTGTTCATGGTATCTTTATGGCTGCTGTTCATGGTATCTTTATGGCTGCTGTTCATGGTATCTTTATGGCTGCTGTTCATGGTATCTTTATGGCTGCTGTTCATGGTATCTTTATGGCTGCTGTTCATGGTATCTTTATGGCTGCTGTTCTGGTATCTTTATGGCTGCTGTTCATGGTATCTTTATGGGACTGTTCATGGTATCTTTATGGCTGCTGTTCATGGTATCTTTATGGCTGCTGTTCATGGTATCTTTATGGCTGCTGTTCATGGTATCTTTATGGCTGCTGTTCATGGTATCTTTATGGCTGCTGTTCAGGTTATCTTTATGGCTGCTGTTCATGGTATCTTTATGGCTGTTGTTCATGGTATCTTTATGGCTGCTGTTCATGGTATCTTTATGGTTGCTGTTCATGGTATCTTTATGGCTGCTGTTCATGGTATCGAAGAAATGGTGGATCAAGTGGAAATGAAACTTTGTGAGAATTACGTTCAATAAGAAATGTTGGGGACGTGAGAGGACAAGATGAGAAGGAGGAAGATGAGAATGAAAGGATGGTAATGAAGGAAGAAACTAAGATAATAGGGCTGTTATTGGTTGCTTTCTTCTTTTTCTTCTTCATTTTTCGTAAGCTATCGAATTGAATTGTTTGTTTCATATTGATTTGATTTTTAGAACTGCTATGCCATTTCTTATTCGTATTATTTTGTGTGTGTTTAGGGGAGGAGTGTGTGTGTGTTTGTGTATGTCTGTGTGTCTGTGTGTGTGTGTGTGTGTATTCATGATCTAGTTGTATTCATCTAGTTGTATTTTGCAGGGCCAGAGCAACGCTAGTATGGCCCCGTCTCCATATCAACATTTTTATCATTCATCCTTATTGGTTAGTGTAGGCCAAGCCACCACCCCCGGGGGGGGTCACAACTCCCGGCTGTCACCCGGTACCCATTTACTGCTGGGTGGACAGGGGCTGGGGTTTTAAGGAAAAAGCCCTATGTTTCCGCTCGACCCGGGATCGAACCCGGGGCTTCTCGGTTGTGAACCGAGCGTGCAACCACTACACTGCGGTGTACCCCTACGGGTTGTGTGGTTGTTTTGTGTGTGTGTGTGTGTGTGTGTGTTTTGTTTGTGTCCCGTCTGTGTGTGTGTGTGTGTGTGTATGTGTGTGTGTATGTGTGTGTGTGTGCTGTGTGTCTGTGTCTGTGTCTGTGTGTGTGTGTGTTGTCTGTGTCTGTGTCTGTGTCTGTGTCTGTGTCTGTGTCTGTGTCTGTGTGTGTGTGTGTGTGGGGTGTGTGTGTGTCTGTGTCCTCACTCTTATTTAAATTCCCTCATCATTAATTCCCTCATCACTCATTCATAATGTTTTGCCGTGAGAAGTGATCAGTGAGAAGGAAGGAGGGAACAAAGGAGAAGGGGGGGAGGGAGATGAGGGGGGGAGTCAACAAACAAGAGAATCCCATCAGGCGATGATCAAGATAACATTTGACCGTCCGTGGGAGTTAATGAGGTTATTCTTCCTCCTTCTGATTGCCTCTGAAATCAACCTTTCAACCGAGACAGGAAAACAGGATCAAAGTAAACTAACGAAAAAAATGAGTTATGAATTTTCCTCTCCGGACCCTTTCCTGAGCTCAAGTGATTTCAATATTTTCCCTCCTCCAGTTTCCCAGTTTGCCAGTGCTAACCACTACACTACGGAGTACCCATTTGTGTGTGTGTGTGTGTGTGTGTGTGTGTGTGTGTGTGTGTGTGTGTGTGTGTGTGTGTGTGTGTGTGTGTTTTTTTTATTTACCTACTTGTATTTACCTAGTTCTACCATGCAAGGCCTGAGTTATACTTGTGTGGCCCTGTCTCCGTATCTGTATTTATCCAGTGTGTGTGTGTGTGCATGTGTGTGTGTTTGTATGTGTGTGTGTATGTGTCTGTGTGTGTGTGGGGGGGGGTGTGTATGTAATGTATGTATGCATGTGTGTGTGACCCATTATTAAGTGTTTGTGTGTCGACTCATTGGGTTTTTGGCTCCTCGTATTTTATGGAACCTTTTTTTTATTAGATATCGTTCCAGGTTTTCTCCTCCCTGACCCCCATTATTTGTTTTTGCCGGGGACGTCGCGCCGATAATGAGTGTCGTAAACTCCCAGGCCATGATTACAAACCCGGCAGCTCCATCGGCTCTAATGCTGGTCCATAGAGAAAGACATAGGACACACATTCTCCTCTCTCTCTCTCTCTCTCTTCTCTCTCTCTCTCTCTTCTCTCCTCTCTCTCTCTCCTCCTCTCTCTCTCTCTCCTCTCTCTCCTTCTCTCTCTCTCTCTCTCTCTCTCTCTCTTCTCTCCCTCTCTCTCTCCTCTCTCTCTCTCTCTCTCTCTCTCTCTCTCTCTCTCTCTCTCTCTCTCTCTCTCTCTCTGATGGTAATGAAATCTTAGGAAAACACAACAAAACAAAAATACCAAATACCATTACATATCAGGGAAATAGCATTACAAGAACTGAAGACATAACTGAAGCATTTAACGACTATTTTTGTAATGTTGCAATAGATTTATCGAAATCTGTTCAAGATACATCAAGTACTTATACAGACTTTATGCCTGATCCAGTCCCTTATTCCTTTTACTTGCCACCAACATCAATTGAAGAAATTAAAGCCACAGTCAAGAGCCTGAAACTAACATCCCCAGGCCATGATGATATTGACATAACAATAATAAAACAATGTATAGATGAGATATCTCCATTTCTTGTTCATAACATAAATACATCTTTTACAGTGGGAGAGTTTCCAAGTCATTTACAAATTGCTAAGGTTATTCCAATTTATAAAAAAGTTGACATTTCTATACCCCAAAATTATAGACCCATATCAATATTGCCAGCATTTAGTAAAATTTTCGAAAAA
>JACEEZ010026089.1:32063-48910 GCA_016584305.1 Chionoecetes opilio
CACACACCGAGGTATAAGTAGCATGAGCTCCAGACTCTGTTCGGTGCGTCTGATAAGCTGTGAATGTTTGAGTAAAGCGGCTAAAAAGAATTGTCACCTTAATTTAATATTGATAAACGTTACTTTTCGACGCTAAATAAAAAAAAAATAGATGAAGTAACATTTGAAAAATATAGTGAAAAAAAGGATGCACATTATATACGTTAAGCGCACACATGCAACATATATAAAGAACAATACACATACAAAAAACATTCCCGGAAAACACACATGGACACAACATTCCCCTAAAAAAACAGAAAACAACAGACACACGCAGCATTGAACCCAAACACACATGAACACAAAAACATTCCAGTAAAACAAAAACACGAAGTAAAAAGTGAACACAAAAACACACCAGTGCAATAGGTTCTTCACACAAACATCCGCCTCAGTACCTACACATCGATACACAGGTGAGGCAAGGTCGCGGGGCGTGTGTGTGTTTACCTTTCATCGCCGAGGCATCGAGGGGTCACAAGTCTAAGTGACCCGGCCTTTATGAGTCACTGTGGCCGCTGAATGTTGAATGACCACACGCTGCTGACCTCTTACTGACCCTCATTAACCTGCTCTTCGTCTTACCTTTAACCCCTTGAGGCCCAGAACGTTATTTCCATTGTGATTTGGGTACTATTAGACGATTTTAATTAATATAAGCAGTATTTTCACCTGCTTAATATACTTGTCCACTGTCTAATTTGGTATATTAAGTTACTTTTCTTAATTTTATGGCTAACAACAAACAATTTGAAATAGCAAAGGAAAGGCTTGGGCGTGGAAGGGTTAAATGAGCGGCACCATATGTAGATTTTGCAGTAAATAAAAAAAACCCAGTAAAGTTAAGTCATGTTCAAGTAATTATACGCGTACAATCCTCAGAATCTTACAATAATATCACAAAATAAACAACATTCCAGGGGTCAAGGCAGCCTTAAAGGGTTGTTCTGCCTCCCACACAAACACTAACACAAACACGCGACAAACAAACAAAGGACAACGACAGCACTTTGAACGTAGCTATGTTATGTGTGTGTGTGTGTGTGTGTGTGTGTGTGTGTGTGTGTGTGTATACATGCATCACTTCGTCCGTTGCCGCGTCCTTGTCCTTCTATAACCTCGCAATGAAAGGGACAAACAACGATGATATTATTACTTCAAGGACGATCCTCACTACGCTGAACATGACCAGAGGAACATCAAAGCAGTGATGCATAAACACACACACACACACACGCACGCACGCACGCACA
Source organism: Chionoecetes opilio (assembly GCA_016584305.1). Lineage (NCBI taxonomy): Eukaryota > Metazoa > Arthropoda > Malacostraca > Decapoda > Majidae > Chionoecetes > Chionoecetes opilio. The sequence continues at coordinate 33,359 of JACEEZ010026089.1, forward strand.
CACACACACACACCACACACACACACACACACACACACACACACCACACACACACACACACACACACACACACACCACACAACACACACACACACACACACACACACACACACACACACACACACACACACACACACACACACACACACACCACACACACACACAACACACACACCCCACACACACACACACACACACACACACACACACACACACACACACACCACACACACACACACACAACACACACACACACACACACACACACACACACACACACACACACACACACACACACACACACACACACACACACACACACACACACACACACACACACACACACACACACACACACACACACACACACACACACTTCATCATATGAGAGCCGGAAACCAGGGTGCGCTCATGATATTATTTCGCTTATTGCAGGAGGGAAATAGATGAGGCAAGGCGAGGGTTAGAAGAGAAGGAATAAAAGGAGAAGGTGAAAGAGGAACATGACAGGAAGATACTTATATATATCTAAGCAGTATGGGAGAGAGGCTCAATTGATTGAAATGAAGAGAGAGAGAGAGGGAAAGAGAGAGAAAGTAATCACACGACTTAATGAGCACACAAATTTAATCAAAAACGAGAATTTAGAAAACCTGGAGTAAGGAACAGAAAAAAAAAAATTATTCAACAATTAGCAAGAACTGGAATTATAGTTCAGTCAAATGATACGGAGAGCAAGTGTGCAATGTAGATAAAAAAACCCCGCAGTGAATGGGTACCGGGTGTTAGCCGGGGGTTTGTGACCCGCCTCCCGGGGTGCTGGCTTCGGCCAACACTAAGCACTAAGGATGAATGATAAAAATGTTGATATGGAGACGGGGCCATACGAGCGTTGCTCAGGCCCTGTAAAATACAAATAGACAAATAGATGAATACACACACACACACATACACACACATGTATATGAATATGCTGCGTTGTGTGGTGTGTGTATAATGATTATAATGAAATAATAATAATGGTAATAGTAACAAAAATAATAACGATAATAATTATTGTATAAATAATAATACTTTTATAGCTAATGATAATAACAAGACAAATAATGAAAATGATAGTAATCATAAAAACAAACTCATCAGAAAAAAAAAATCGTGTTATACCAATGAAAGAACGACAAATAAAATATCTGGATGTTATCATTATTTCTTTATTATTGGCGGGAAGCGATAATACTGTTGGCAGTAATGATGACAGGACGCGGGAATCACAGGTAATGAGGTACATACATACATACATACATACTTGGGGCTTCGTACTACTGAAGAAGATTAGGTGAGAGGAAGCGGCGAAGGGAACAGGAGGGTAGATACATGGAATAGGAAGAAAATAGGAGAGATTAGAACGAAGAGAGGAGGAGGAAGATGAGGAAGAGGAGGAAGATAAGGAAGAGAAAGACGAGAACAAGAACGACAAATTGGTGTTCCCAATGATTAGTTTTATAATCTTTTGGCGTCGCTGATATTTATTGCTGAGTTGTTAATCCTCCAGATGATTTATGTGAACGTAATGTGATGATAAATATGTTCGTAAATCTTTGGTCCACTTTTGTTATAGAGTAGATTTAGTGTTTTAATCTTTACGCCACATGTTCTGCTATATAAATCTCTCTCTCTCTCTCTCTCTCTCTCTCTCTCTCTCTCTCTCTCTCTCTCTCTCTCTCTCTCTCTCTCTCTCTCTCCTCTCTCTCTCTCTCTCTCTCTCTCTCTCTCTCTCTCTCTCTCTCTCTCTCTCCCTCTCTCCCTCCTCCCTCCCTCCCTCCTCCCTCCCTCCCTCCCTCCCTCCCTCTCTCCCCCTCTCTCTCTCTCTCTCTCTCCTCTCTCTCTCTCTCTCTCTCTCTCTCTCTCTCTCTCTCTCTCTCCTCTCTCTCTCCTCTCTCTCTCTCTCTCTCTCTCTCTCTCTCTCTCTCTCTCTCTCTCTCTCTCTCTCTCTCTCTCTCTCTCTCTCTCTCTCTCTCTCTCTCTCTCTCTCTCTCTCTCTCCTCCTCTCTCTCTCTCCTCTCTCTCTCTCTCTCTCCTCTCTCTCTCTCTCTCTCTCTCTCTCTCTCTCTCTCTCTCTCTCTCTCTCTCTCTCTCTCTCTCTCTCTCTCTCTCTCTCTCTCTCTGAGTTCACCTCGCGCCTCGGTGGTGGGCGGACCTCCTTCCCGTCCTCTCCTCTCTCCGCTGTTAGTCGTGTGTGGTTGAGATTACTCCCACCATGGCCACTGCGAAGAGGCGCCGCGAGGAACCTGACGACGACGGCGGCTTAACCCTCGTACAGAGGGAGCGCTTCAGGGTGAAGAGGCCTCCCTCTCCACAGCAGAGTGGTGTCACAGCTTCGGAGCGAACTATCCCGTTATGGAGTATCGTCAAGCATGATGATTTTCCCAGCCCCTATTAGCTTGTTCGGTGGTTAGAGAGCGAGCTCCAGCTCGCCCTCAAGGTGGATGTCTCTGCCTCCTGAGAGTTCCTTCTCCGGGGGGCGACTTGGGACGCCGCCGCCGCCCTCTAGGAAGTAGCTGACGGCCGACCACAGGTCATCGTGTTGGCACGGAGGGAACCCAGCAGGAGAGGTGTCCTCGTTGGATACCCCACTGGCTTCCCCCTGGACCCTGTATTGGAGCACCCGCTCGTCGAGACGGCGGTGCGGTGCTCATACAACGCGGGCCTTAAACGGTACCTCCCGACCCGGCAGGTTCAGCTGACGCTGCGGGGGCACGTCCCCGCCGCCCTGGACCTTGGCTGCTTCGGGACTTTCGCGGTGCGCAGGTTCATCCAGGAACCCGTCCGATGCTACCGCTGCCAGGCGTTTGGGCACTACCAGCGCCAGTGTCAGCGGCGGCAGGAGCTGTGTGGTGTGTGCAGTGGGGAGCACGCTTCACGGGACTGCGTCCGCCGCCTACGGGATGGTGGGGAGCGGCCCGTGGCTCGGTGCCCCATCTGCGGTGCCAGGCATCACGCCTAGAACCGCCGCTGCCCTGCCCGGCTCCGGCAGATTCCTGGGTCCACGGTACCTCGCCAGCTGCAGTGGAAGGAGGCTCCCTTGCTTCCACCTCGGTCAGCACCCCGGCCCCCCGCTCCACGGATTGAAGACGCCGCCGAGACCCGACGTCCCCGCCACAGGAGGAGGAAGAAGAGGTCCCGGCGTGTCCCTCTGTTGTCCCCTGTGGGGGATATGGATGTGGACGCCCAGGCCCCCTTGATGCCGCAGGACCCGGCCCCCTTGGAGATGGCGGCCATTGGCGGGATGTTGCAGCCTGATGTGGCCCCCCGCCATGACGCCGCGACCCAATGCAGGCCGCTTCCCTCTCTGGTCGAGAATGGGACGCAGATGACTGACCGGCTCTATACCTTCAAGGTGAACGCCCTACTCGCACTGCTTGGGACGTATGAGTTCCTGGTCAGCCAGGAGAGTGTGGCGGTTTGCTCCCATATCTCGCACCAGCTAGCCTTTTCGTACGTGCGGCAGGCGCTGCGTGCGGGCCGTGGGCCTGGCGTGCGCCTGCCCATGAGAGGCCGATTGCCATGCCAGTCTTCCGTAACCACCATGAGGAAGGTGATTGGGTGAGCTACGGGCCCACCGCCGGGAAACAATGACTATATATATGTTTGTTTGCTCTTTGGTCATCTTCTACTGTTTATTGCATGTGTTTCTTTCAATTTCTTATGCTCGTTGCTGTATTTGTCTGCCTGACGCCTGTGGTGGTAATCAATTAATAGAAGCAAATCTCTCTCTCTCTCTCTCTCTCTCTCTCTCTCTCTCTCTCTCTCTCTCTCTCTTCTCTCGTCCTCTCTCTCTCTCTCTCTCTCTCTCTCTCTCTCTCTCTCTCTCTCTCTCTCTCTCTCTCTCTCTCTCTCTCTCTCTCTCTCTCTCTCTCTCTCTCTCTCTCTCTCTCTCTCTCTCTCTCTCTCTCTCTCTCTCTCTCTCTCTCTCTCTCTCTCTCTCTCTCTCTCTCTCTCTCTCTCTCTCTCTCTCTCTCCAGCACTCCTTCCTTCCCTTGCCATAATAAGGAAGTTTTCCCTCACTATAACACCTCCCTAGTTCAAGTATTTACAATCCTTGGTGACCGAAGTAACGAAACACCCAAATGAAGAGTTCGAACAAATATTTCAGTGACGGAACTTCGCTCTGATTGGCTGAAATAATGTGACTTTTTATATGACGACTCTACTAATTAAACTCATACTAAGAACTGGCAATTAAATGAACGCCTACATTAAATTCTGTGATGATAAGGAAATATTGAAAACAAGAATCTATATTGCAGTTCATATACTCTTTACTCATATAAATCTATATATAGATTTTGTTATCTGGTTCAAAAGGTACAGGTGTGTTTTGGTTTAGTTTTTTGCTTTATGGAATTTTTTGTTGTTATTGTTTTGCATTTTTGATTTGTTGGCTTGTTTTCGAATGAGTTTTGATACGATTGGTGAATTTTTATGTGTGTTTATCCACGTGCGTGTATGTGTGTGTGTGTGTGTGTGTGTGTGTGTGTGTGTCAGACATGGGCATGGTTATAAAAAATGATTATGATTTGATTTTTATTATCATCCGGAATAATTTTTTATTATGATTAGATTATGATTAGTCGTTTTTTCCTTTTTATGATTATGATTTGATTATGATTATTTCGCTCTACGTATTTTTTATTATGATTAGATTTTTGTATTATTGCTTGATTATGATTAGATTATGATTATAATCACATTTTATTGTGATTATTTGTACACAGTAATGATTATTATTGAGGTCATTTTTTTGTTCAGTTATACATTAGTCAACAGTGTTTTTTATTGCAATTGCCACTAGCTTAAAGGAAACCACATCTAATTGGTGCATTTTCCTTTTTTATATTTGAGTAATATAAATAACTACACTATTTAAATCAATTGCAAACTATTGTTATAAAAAAATTACAATACAATACAAATTACAATACCAATGGATATTAAGAAACACTGAGACTACTATCGGCTTCCTGAGGAAATTTTGCATCGCATTAGTATACATTTATCACTGTAATGTAAGTACAAGTATTCGAAAACAAGGGTTAAGTAAAACAGTGCATAAACATTTTCTCACACTTGTTTGGCTTCATCACCTCATTGCTCGGCTACTTATGATCACATTAAATTTCTAAGTACGCTTCCTGAATCTGCACACTTGTCTGACTATGACGGTAGAGGATGCGTCCCAGTGTGAAAATATCTAGAGAGTCAAGATAGTCATTTGATCTTTGTTTTACTTACATCTCAGCCGCCGCGTCGCCCTCTCATGGGGCAAGCGACGGTCGAACGTTTTCTGCGGGGGTACAGCAAGAGAAAAGTAACCGCTTGCAAGCGAAATTTCTCTTGCTCCCCTCCCCTGCAGAAAATGTCTTTAGTTAGTGTCATGCTTTGCAAACATGCTTGGACCTGGAACATATATATAGGAACATATATATATATAACATAACATACAGGTACTCCGTGGTGTAGTGGTTAGCACGCTCGGCTCACAACCGAGAAGTCCCGGGTTCGATCCCCGGGCGGAGCGAAGACAGATGGGTGGTCTTTCTTAAAACCCGAGCCCCTGTCCACCCAGCAGTAAATGGGTACCAGGTGTTAGCCGGGGGTTTGTGACCCCCCTCCCGGGGTGGTGGCTTCGGCCAACACTAACCTGCAGCGGTAGATCACTATGGCTGAGGAATTGTATATCCTCTAATCAAACAAACAGAAAACTATATGCAATTGGCAAATTTATTTAGGAGAAATAGTATTGCTACATGGAAAATACAATGAAATAATCACAATAATCACATTTTAATCATTGATTATTATGAGGAAAAATATGATTATGATTTGATTATGATTAAAGCTGCAGCTTCATATTTGATTATGATTTGATTATGATTATACCTGTTGCTTAACTTTTGATTATGATTTGATTATGATTATGTAATCACAGCCTTTGATTATGATTTTTTGGATTAATAATCATAATCATGCCCATGTCGTGTGTGTGTGTGTGTGTGTGTGTGTGTGTGTGTGTGTGTGTGTGTGTGTGTTGATTAGTATTGTGTTGTTATTTCATAAGCGAGTGGATTACTGCTTAGTGGTGAGACAATATTTGTTTTATCAATATTGGATTTTATTTACTTCCTCAGCTGAATGACTAACGAACAGAGAGAGAGAGAGAGAGAGAGAGAGAGAGAGAGAGAGAGAGAGAGAGAGAGAGAGAGAGAGAGAGAGAGAGAGAGAGAGAGAGAGAGAGAGAGAGAGAGAGAGAGAGAGAGAGAGAGAGAGAGAGAGAGAGAGAGAGAGAGAGAGACAGAGACAGAGACAGAGACAGAGACAGAGACAGAGAGAGAGAGAGAGAGAGAGAGAGCATACTGACTGACAGAAAGCACATGCATCCATTTATACACATGTATACATACGTACACACAAAACATACATACATACAGAACCAAGCAACCCAAAAAACAAAGGGAAGAATAAAGAGTCACTGACAGAAAAGACATAAACAGAAAAAAGTTTGCCGTCTTTCTGTGGCGATAAGAGAACAGAAAACCGGCTCACTGTTTATGTGACTTCAGAGGAGGGAGAGGACGAAAAGAAGGAGGAGGAAGATGAGGAAGAGGAACAGGATAAGATAAGATAAGATTTTCATCCTATCTAGACACTTTGCAAGTACCAACTACAAGGTTATTGACTATACAAAGCGCCGCCACGTCAGCATGAACTAGGTGGACTCGAACCGCTGACCAAATGCACAGGGACGCTGCACATTGGGAACTCACGTCTCTACCAACCTTGCCACCCTGACGGGCAGAGGAACAGGAGTTACTGGGGTCGGATGCATATAAACGCTAGATTTAGGATAATATTGGTGCATTAGGGACTAAGTTCATTTCCCTGATTTCCAAGACTTATTGTTTATTGGCGAGGGAGACTGACGTGTGTGTGTGTGTGTGTGTGTGTGTGTGTGTGTGTGTGTGTGTGTGTGTGTGTATGTGTGTGTGTGCGTGCGTGCGTGCGCGCGTGCGTGCGTGCGTGTGTGTGTGTGTGTGTGTGTGTGTGTGTGTGTGTGTGTGTGCGTGTGCGTGCGTGTGTGTGTGGGTGTGTGTGTTACAATAAATAATAACTCCCTCTTTTTCTTCCTCTTCTGACACAAGGAAGAAATTTAACTCGAATCCTATTTTTCCTTAATGATCGAGGTGGTTTTTTTCATCTTCTTTTCCCTTCTCTCTTTCTTTTAGCTCCATCAATCTTCCCCTCCCTCCCTTTCCCTTTCTTCCCTCTTGAGTCTTCATTCATCTCTCCAACCTCCACTCTTTCCCTCGTGTCCCATTCTCTCTCTCTTTTCTCTTCTCCCCTCTCTCTTCCCCTCTCCCTCCTCCCTCCTCTCCTCTCGTCTCTTCTCTCTCTTCTCCTCTCTCTCTCTCCTCTCTCTCCCCAATAAATATAGGCTCTACTAAGGCGATAATGCTTGAAAAAGAGAGTGAGAGAGAGAGAGAAGAAGGAGAGAGGAGGGGAAAAGAGAGAGAAGAGAAGAGAGAGAGGGAGAGAGAGGGAGAGAGAGAGGAGAGAGAGAGAGAGAGAAGGAGAAGAGAGAGAGAGAAAAAGGACATGTAAATGCATGCGGAAAACAGTTTAGTGATGTTGATGAAGTTCATGAGTTTTTCGTAAGTAAACATTTTGATTCTCTTTCTTTTTCAGTTTCTGGGGCAAATTTTCATTTTTCTTAATGTAGTTCGAAAGGAAGGTAAATTTTTTTTATGAGTGTATAAAAGGTTTAAATTCTTCTATAAACCTGCTAATATTTAACTTCCCATTTATTTTTGAACAAAAATTTCTGCGTGAAAAAAATTATGGAGATAAAAAAAATATAGTTTTTTTCTAACTTTGTCTTCGCATATTTGTTTTTTTTTGGAAAAAATTTTTAACTTTTCTATTTTTTTTCTTTTTTTTTTCACTTTTTTTTTGCCCTACTCATTTGCATTGTTTGATCTCCTCTCTCCTCTCTCTCTCTCTCTTCCCCTCCCCTCCTCTCTCTCTCCTCTCCTCCTCTCTTTTTCTCCTCCTTCTCCCCTTTCTCTCTCTTCCTACCTTCTCTCTCTCTCTCTCTCTCTCTCTCTCTCTTTTCTCCTCTCCTCTTCTCTCTCTCTCTCTCCCTCCCCTCTCTCTCCTCTCCCTCTCTCCTCTCCCTCTCTCCTCCCCTTCTCTTCTCTCCTCTCTCTCTCTCTCTCTCTCCTCTCTCTCTCTCTCTCTCTCTCTCTCTCCTCTCTCTCTCTCTCTCCCCCTCTCTCCTCCTCTTCTTCTCTCTCTCTCTCTCTCTCTCTCTTCTTCTCTCTCTCCTCTCTCTCTTCTCTCTCTCTCTCTCTCTCCCCCTCTCCTTAAAACCCCCCATTCTATTCTCTCACACCGCTATTGTTTTCCTTGGGGCTTTATCTCTAAAACTCTCACCCGGAAATCCCCCTTGAGGTTATTGCCTTGGCTGTCGTGTTATCCAGGGGGCTCACAAGAAGCTCTGGGGCCGGTTAGCTTTGTTTAGATCCTCTTTAAATCCTCTTTTTTTTAGGTCATATAATTTCACTTGTAAAAGGGGCTTTAAGATTTAGTTAAAAAGCGAAATGAAGAGAGAAAAAGAGGAGAAGAAAGAGAGAGAGAGAGCACAGGGATAAAGATATAACCTCGAGGGAGAGACACACACAGATGAGAGATATGAAAGTAGAAAAAAAGAGAAAGAATCAGGGATATCATTGTCTTCATTACGATCTGAGGGACCTTCATCTGTCTCATCAAATTTCTGCTTTCTTTTTCTTTTTTTTCTTTTTGATGTGTGTGATTTGGGATGTCATTTGTTTTCTTTCTTCTGTTGTTGGGGGGTGTGTGGTGTGGGGTGTGTGTTTGGTGTGTGTGGGTGTGTGGTTGGGGTGTGGTGTGGTTTTTTTGTGTTGTGGGTGTTGTGTGTGTGGTGTGTGGTGTGTGTGTGTGTGGGGTGTGTGGTGTGTTGTGTGTTGTGTGTGTGGTGTGTGTGTGTTTTTTTTACTAAAAGCAACCCTTTTACATCCATTTCTCGATATTTTTTTGTATCTTTTCTTTCCTTAAACATTAAAACCCATCCTTCCATTGATTTCCGAATAAATTTATGATTCTTTCCCCTTTTATTAAATACTTTACGGAATAAAACTCTTGTTCTCTAATTTATTTCCTTCTATATAAATATCCCCATCTTTCTTTGAACTTTTTTTTCTCCACTTTCTCGAAAATCCTCTTTCTATCACCTTTACATTTTGCAGTGTTTTTTTTCTTCCCCAGCTTCTCTTTCCCTAACAAGGGTCTCTCCACAAGGCGTGGCCGCTGTCTTGCAACTTTGGGCTCATAGCTGCGGGAGGTCAGGTTAAGGGGTCCCCCCGCTGTCTTGTGATTTCCAAAACTTTTTAATGCTTAAACAAGTCGCTTTTGCTGTAGTGTTTCTTTTCTTTTCCCCTCCCTTTTTTTTTTTTCTGTAGTTCCTCCTGCTCATATCTTATTCTTTTTCTCTCCTGCCATATTTTTTTTTTATTTCCCTTCCTGTCTCATTCTTAGTCTTTAATTTAAAATTTTTTTTAAATTTTCCCTTTTTTCATCTTTATTTTTGTTCCTATGTATTTTTTTTGTCTCTTATATTTTTTTATTTCATCACACCTTGCCTTTTTTTTTGATTTTTTTGTGTTGACCTTATTTCCTCCCGCTTTTTTTTTTCATCCCATTACGTATTTTTCTGTTCTTTTTTTTTTCTTTCTCCTTTTCCTCTTTTCCTAGTATTTCCCCTTTTCTCTCGCATTTCTTTTTTTTTATTTTCGTACGATTCCTATCATGGAAATAAAAAAGGTAAGACCTATTGAAAAAAAACCAGAAATAGAGAAAAAAGGGGAAAAAAAACAAGGGGAGAAGGAAACAGGGGAAGCTAGAGAAATAGGGGAAAAACACGGGAAGAAATTGAATGACAAAAAGATTTCCGAGAAAAAGGTTTTGTAAGGAAAAAGGGGTAAAGGGAAAAAAAGGATAGGCGGAAAAATGTAAAAAGAGGGAAGAAAAGGAAAAGATCGGGGAAATATTGGGACTCCTCTCTCTCTCTCTCTCTCCTCCCTCTCTCTCTCTCCTCCTTCCTCTCTCTCTCTCCTCTCTCTCTCTCTCTCTCTCTCGTCCCTCTTTCCTCTCTCTCTCTCTCTCCTCTCTCTCTCCTCTTCTCTCTCCTTTTCTCTCTCTCTCTCCTCTTCTCTCTCTCCCCCCTCTCTCTCTCTCTCCCCTCTCTCTCTCTCTCTCTCTTCTCTCCTCTTCTCTTCTTCTCCCCCTCTCTCTCTCTCTCTCTCTCTCTCTCTTCTCTCTCCCCTCTCTCTTCCCCTCCTCTCTCCCTCTGTCAGGTTCGCCATGTGTTTCAAGGCAAGGGGTGTGGCTTTTTTACCGTTCTCCTTTGCCCTCATCTTGCTTCTGAAACTCTTCTTAAACTTTACTGCCTCGTATGTGTGTGTGTTTTGTGTGCGTGTGTGTGGTGTGTGTGTGGTGTGTGTTGTGGTGGGGTGTGTTGTGTGTGTGTGTGTGTGTGTGTGTGTTGTGTGTGTGTGTGTGTGTGTGTGTGTGTGTGTGTGTGTGTGTGTGTGTGTGTGTGTGTGTGTGTGTGTGTGTGTGTGTGTGTGTGTGTGTGTGTGTGTGTGTTTGTTTCATCTATTGTTATGTCATGTTCGGTATGCATATGCTTATCTCTCGTGCTTTATGTCTTACCAGCTTACACAAATGTCTTTTTCTTCTTAACTTCTCTATATCTCTCTCTTCTGTATATTCCTCCTTCTCTTGTTATCATTGTCTCCTCCCAGTTATCCTTCTCTTCCATTTCCTCCTGTTTATATTTCTCTGTTTTGCATCTTTCCGGCTATTCTTTCACTTCCTTTTCGTCCTTCTCCTCCTCCTCTCCTTCCTGTCTTTCTCCACTCAGTTATCACTAATGAACGTAAATCAAAAGCACTGTAAGCATTTTTTCAGAGTATTTATTTATATTTTTTTCTCTATTTTCAATTAGCTGAAAGACTTTGATGGTGTAGTGTGGCATTGAGTAAATCAGTTTTTTTAGTACGAAAGAGAAAATGAGAGAGAGAGAGAGAGAGAGAGAGAGAGAGAGAGAGAGAGAGAGAGAGAGAGAGAGAAGAAAAAAAAATTAGAGTGAGTAGAGTATGTGATGGTTCTCTCGATTCATTAGAGTAAATATGCGAAGGTAATTAGGTTAGTTTGTACCTCAAAGGGAAAAAAAGTAGTCTTCCCGCAGTTCCCTGAAGCAATATTTATGTCACAAATTTCCTTGCCTCCTTAACTTTTTGATTAAATTACTCGACGACGCTTCACAGGAATTAAAAAAAAATTCACCCAAGTTTTTTGTTATAGTTTTTTTCATAACTTTTTTTGGGGGAGATCTGTTTTATCACTTCAGAGACAAAAAGAGTTACTGAAATTTTGCCGCATGGAGGAAAAGAAAAACTAAGGACGTTGAGAAGAGAGAGAGAGGAGAGAGAGAGAGAGAGAGAGAGAGAGAAAAGAGAGAGAGAGAGAGGAGAGAGAGAGAGAGAGAGAGAGAGAGAGAGAAGAGAGAGAGAGAGAGAGAGAGAGAGAGAGAGAAGAGAGAGAGAGAGAGAATTTTTCTTTTTTTTTTTAAGATTTATACATTTTTTTAGAAAAACAGTTATACACTAATAAAAAATAATACATAATTTAAAAAATTGGCTGAGCCTCTCTCTTAAAAGGCCCCTTTAATATACACACTTAAAGATATCTAAGAAAAACACATACAAAAAAACATACGCCCTAAAACGTATACAAAAAACAAACACATAGGAACAAATCGAACATGCACATGAGTAAATACACACCACACACACCAACACAGAGAAAATACACACACACACACAATACATAACGAGCAAATAACACACACACTAACATATAGCAAATACAACAATACACATACGAGCGAATACACATAATATACATACGAGTAAAAATCACACATCATACAAACATACGGAAAAAATACGCATACACCACATACGAGCAAAACGCACATAAACATACACTAGGGTAAAAGTACAAACAAAAACATACATATTCATCAGATTCCTATAACAATACACTGATATACTTATCCCAATATATACAAAAATTTAGTCTGATTACTGTTGCGGTTGCAATAAGAGGAATTTTTTGAGACAATTTTTTTTAAAAATATCAAGGTAGGTTTTTTTTTTTAAGCCCAACGGTAATTCTTTCCCCTATTTTCGCGCCGTATAACGATACATTTTTTGTGATTGGTTTGAAAGTACCGGGGAAAACCTCTAAAACTCAACACCCTTAGTCGATCTTTCATAATGCAAATCTGAAAAAAGTTTTTCTATCAAATTAGCAAACTTTATAGAAAAAAAAAGGGCACAAAAATAAAATTTTATTTCTTTTATCTTTAGTAATTTGGCTTTTAAAAAAAGGTTGTTAGGGTTTCATTCTTCTTTTTCCGTTTTTTTAATTACTCTTTTTTTGGAAATAATGAGTGATTTTATTTAAAAAGGGGGGAACCGGGCCCCAAAACTGCGTTACAATATATAATTTTTGGGGAAAACTAGAGGTGGAAAAATGTCCAGTCCCTCCTTTAAGTTGGTGACGTGTGACTGCAGGATGCCATCATTTTTTACTTTATTTTCGTTCTTTTATGTCCTTCCAAGTATTTTATTTATATTACTCCTGGGAAATTTTTTGACTTAGAATCTTTTTTTTTCCATGTTATTAATTTTTAAATTTACTCAAATTAGGTGGTTTGTTTTTTTTTCTGTGAAAAATCATGTAATTAGATTTTCGAATTGGTTTTAATTTATTCGTTTATCCATTTTGTACATTTTTTTAATTTTTCAGACTGTTGACATCAAGACGGGGAAGTCGGGTTTAGCTTTTTTATAAGTGAAAATCGTCTGAAATTTAAAAATGAATTTAATGATGTGCTAGAATTTGTAAGTTTAAATAAAAAAAAGGAAAAAGCAAGGGTCCCAATATGGTCCTTGAGGCACCCAAAGAAGAAAGTTTTAGAGTAGATAAAAATGTTGTTTGTACTGGACATACTGCTTACGATTATTAGATATAAATTAAACCATCTTTTCTTTGTTCCTCTGATCCGAAAAGCCTAATTTGTTTAATGGGGATAGGGTGGTCCACTGGTCAAAAGCCTTGGAAAGTCTAAAAATGTTGCTACGATAATTTTCTTTTGTAAAAAGAGTCAGGTACGTTGGGAAATGAAAAAAGTGGTTTTGGGATCTGCCCTGTCAAATCCAGCGCGCTTCTGTTAATAATGGGGGTTTTGACAAAACTTATATTCTTATGCACATTTTTTTTCAGTAATTTTACTAAAGATTTCGTACTAAAATTTGGCCCGGGGGGCTTAATTTCCCTTCTACTCAGCCTTATATATTGGGTAACTCTTGCAACTTTCATTGCTTTTGGAAAAATACCACTTGAAAAAGACGAATTAATTACATCAGAAAAAAAGGGAGTAACAGAGTTTGCGATTTTCCCTTTAAACAATTTCATAGGACCCCGTCACAGCCCCGGTGAGAGTCATGGAGAGTATTAAAATTCTAAAATTTAATTTTCTGTAACAGGGGTAATGCAAATGCTTTATCTTCTATTTTGTAGGTATTCGTGAAAAACTGACTATTGTTGTTATCCTCCGTAGTTTACTTTTCCCATATCACAAAATTAATTTTTGAAACTGTTTTTTCTATTTCACAAGGCAAATTTCACGGGCATTTAAAAAAGAACAATCACAAGTTTTGATTTCTTTTTTTGGTTTTAAAAATTCATTTATTACTTTCCAAAGTTTTAGATTTGGGCCCGAATTTTCATACAATTTATTTGATAGTAGGGACTGTGAGCGTTTTTTGCTGGTTTCCTGGTTTTGGATCTGCGATACACTGCCCCATACGTAAGGGGTGTTTTGCATATTTCTGGGCCCTATTTTTTTCTTTAATCAGTAAAATATATTGGGGGTTATATATGGTTTACGTACTGTTTTGGGGTTTCATTTTTTTTGTTATTAATGGGAAAAGATTTTTGAAACAAGGCGAAAAAAAAAGTTGAAAATTACTTAACATACATTTGAGTTTTTTTAAGCAAAAAAATAAGTCCCAATTTTGTATTAATTTAAAATTTTTTAAAACCATCCATCTTCAGTAGAGAATTCCTAAAAGAAAAATTGAATGATGATCACATCGTTTGTTTGGGTTTTAAAGAAATAAACGGAAACAGGAAAAAGATCAGACGTAGTGTCTTAAATAATTTCCCTTTAAAAAAATTACGCCCAATGGGTTAGACAAAAAGTGATCAATAATAGTTTTCAGTGGAAATGGTAACTCTTGTTGGTTTGTAATTATGTTAAAAAAATGCTTTGAATTTCTTATATTAATTTGTTCAGTACAGACCTATTTTGGTCCCACTTTAAAAGTCTAGATTAAAATCTCCCAAAAAGATGCTATTTATTTTTATTACTTATTTTCGTGAGCATTCATCAAACTTTATCAAGAATACTCTAGCATCAGAATGGGGGCTCCTATATATGTTGCCAACAATAAAATTACCATAACCTGGTCACACACCCTACAAAATTGTTTCCATGCATCATTTTTTTATAGTCATATCAGTTCTTTTTAAAAATACATAGCATTCTTAGTAAATGTAACTCCCCCACTTTTTCTAGTAAGATGTTAAGTACATAGTGTATTGGGGGGAAAATTATACAATGTTGTATATCAGGTGGTTTACCTCGTCTACAAAAATAATAACATCTCTCTCTCAGAGAGAGAGGAGAGAGAGAGAGGAGAGAGAGGAAAGAGAGGGAGAGAGAGAGGGGAGGGGAGGGGGGGAGGAGAGAGAGAGAGGAGGGGGAGAGAAAAGGAGAGAAGAAAAAGAGGAGAAAAGGGGAGAGGGGAAAAAAAAAAAAAAAAAATTTCAACCCAATTTTTAGATGATGAAGTTTTAGGGCAGCGAACAAAAAAAAAAAAAAATACCCACCCAATTCCCCCCTCTTTCCCTTTTTTCCCCCCACGCCCAAAACCCATCAGCCCCGACACCCTCCGCCCACACACCGTCCCCACACACCTCACGCCCACCCCCATCACGCCCGACACCTCACCCCAACCCATACGCCCCCACCCATCACGCCCCGACACCCGCCACCCCCCAACCATCCAGCCCACACACCATCCGCCCAGAACCTCACGCCAACACCTTAAAAAACCCCCCCCAAAAAACCCCCCATCACGCCCCCCCCCCCAAATCCCCCAAGGGCCCCCCCAAAACCGTAAACCCCCCCCACAACAAACCCCCCCCAAAATCACCCCCCACCCCCCCCAAAAACCATCACGCCCCCCCCCGACACCGTCACCCCCCCCACACCCCCCCCGTACGCCCCCCCCCCCCACACACACCCCCCAAAACCCCCGACACCCCTCACGCCCC
>JACEEZ010026090.1:0-20000 GCA_016584305.1 Chionoecetes opilio
TGATGTAGTTATTGGTTCAAGATTTGTATTGATGAACCTGAATTTGTGTTGTAACTAAGCTGTTGGGTGCAGGTGGCTGGCAAGTTGACACTGTAGATGTGTAAACAATGGTGCTGTGGTGTGTGATGCCAGGGGTTGACACTAAGTGTGTGATGTGACGATAACGTGTGATGAGGCATAGTAGTGTGATGTGACATATAGTAGTGTGATGTGACACCTAATTGTGTGATGTGACGCATAGTCGTGTGATGTGACGTATAGTAGTGTGATGTGACACCTAATTGTGTGATGTGACGCATAGTCGTGTGATGTAGCGCATAGTAGTGTGATGTGACGTATAGTAGTGTGAAGTGACGCATAGTAGTGTGATGTGACGTATAGTAGTGTGATGTGACGCATAGTAGTGTGATGTGACGTATAGTAGTGTGATGTGACGCATAGTAGTGTGATGTGACGCATAGTAGTATCATGTGACACATTAATTGTTATTTGGTGTGAAGCCTGAATTCAATTAAATATAAAGTCATTCAGTGAATACATTATTTTACCTAAGGTTGTACGATAATTTATCTGAAAATACGATTATTCTGGTGGCTCGGTACGACTATGTGGGCTACAAAAGTTCACATCTCTGCACCTGTCTCTTCGGCCTAAACAGCTCACGGCCTAAAGGTTCCTGCGGCCTAAACATCTCACGGCCTAAAGGTTCCTGCGGCCTAAACATCTCACGGCCTAAAGGTTCCTGCGGCCTAAACATCTCACGGCCTAAAGGTTCCTGCGGCCTAAACAGCTCACGGCCTAAAGGTTCCTGCGGCTTAAACATCTCACGGCCTAAAGGTTCCTGCGGCTTAAACATCTCACGGCCTAAAGGTTCCTGCGGCTTAAACATCTCACGGCCTAAAGGTTCCTGCGGCTTAAACATCTCACGGCCTAAAGGTTCCTGCGGCTTAAACATCTCACGGCCTAAAGGTTCCTGCGGCCTAAACATCTCACGGCCTAAAGGTTCCTGCGGCCTAAACAGCTCACGGCCTAAAGGTTCCTGCGGCCTAAACATCTCACGGCCTAACTGGATCACGGCCGAAAAAAATACCCAGCAGTGAATTTAATATAAAATTTATAATATGCCATATGTGGTTTAGGCCGTGAGACGATTCGGCCGTTTGCCAGTTTGACGTTTGGACGTCACGGCCTAAATTCCTTATAGTGAGGCAGCTTAGCACCGAATTTCAAAGGGATGGGGACATGCCGGATAAAAGCACCAAATTTTGATCAGGCAATCTTCAGGGTCCCAGCTCTGATTCTATAACCGGCGCCAAGCGATACGACCACTCTTATGCTTCTACGATACATTTTTGTAATGTGAGCAATTTAACACATACGAAAATCAAGAAAAAATGTAAACTCTTTCAGACCGTGCGTATATTTACCCAACATGGTGCAAAATTGCCATGTTTCTTGTTTTAAGGTATTTTCTGAGTATGGTTGCTCATTATTTGGCCCATTAGGGGTGTTTATAATTCAATCACATGAAATAATCATACTTAGTACACAATTAAGTAGGAGAGCAAAGCATGAAGGTCAGTTCAAAGGTTTTAATGGAGGAATCTGCTAACAACTGACATTAAAACATGGAAACATGCAGTGTTAATGTCTTAAACCCTTCTCTGACACAAAATTCAATTACTACATTTCACACTAAGCCGGCTAAGCTACTTCTCACATCGGCAGCTGCAAAGTTATGTGCACTTCCACCGCGCCTTCTTGCATGAGCATCGTCCTCCACACGTGCACATGGCGCTTTTGCAACCACTTGATCAGTCCGCTGCAGGCCTGGGATGCCACAGGCAGGTTGGAGCACACAGGACGCCAGGTCTTCGTTGCACTCTCTAGAGTCCATCCAAAAGCCCTCTGAGGTTGGAGGCTTCTGCTCACAATGATCACTGGTTGCCCAGATTCCAGCTTGGTAGACTGCGCGCAGTGTGTGCTGCAGAAGGGCTTCTTGCGTGGGGGAATGTTCTCCATTGTCTGTTTTTCTGGGAGAAGAGTTCCCTACGTGCCTCGTTCACAGAGTCCAAGTTGCTCTTCTTATTGTAGATGATCACGGTGAAGCGCTCGAGCAACTGGAATTCCTTGCAGTTCACTGTCACAGTCATGTAAGGGTGATCATGAGGTTGTTGAAGGCTTCCGTCACCTCCACGTAGGCATTCCAAGCCTCCCATACCGATTTCTTCCCTTTGCCAAAGAAAGCGGAAGTTGTGTCGCAGCCGTGAAGCTGTGGAACATAGGCAGTGCCGTTGACCTATCTTTTCCCAGAGCATAGCATATGGCATTGATATCCAGGTACATGAAGTTCTTTCCAGTTCCAAAGGCTACCCAGATGGCTGCCATCTGATGCTGGCTGGTCAGGGAATGATACTTTCCTATCAGTATGACAAACGACGTCTGTGTCGACAGTGCGTACCAAACAGGTGGTGCATCCCTTGTCCAGCGCATCTTTCAGGTGAACGACAATCCTTGTATCGGCCTCTTCATGGTCAACATCGTGGCATGGAGTGGTCGGAACCTCTGCTGATCACATCTTTGCCTGATGTTATGAAGACCTCCTTTCCGGGGCCTGGCCAGTCATTGGAGCGACTTTGTCTGAAAGGAACTGGAAAAGCTCCTCCTTGTTTGTGGAATCTCGGAGGAAGTCGGGCCAGTTGCTGGGCACCTTGGTTGGACCGCCGACCTTTCTCCGCACACCTTTTCCCTTTTCTCTCTAGTGATCCTTGATACTGCTGGCAATGTAGCTGTCCCAGACCACATCGACTCTTCTGCAGGATTCAAGTAGCTTCAGGATGTGGGGGATGCAAACGCCATTAGCATTGAATGTGGTGACATTAGTATGAGGAAGCAGATACACCACAGCAACACCGTCGAGAATTCTTGCATCCAGAAACGGCGGTGTAATATGCATTTAATTAAATAAAAAAAAAAAAAGTTCTATTATGCAGGCTATCCTATCGGGGAGGCGGGTAGCAGTGGTTAGCGTCTCTCAGTGGCGTTTCTCGGTGACCCGAGTTCGATCCCCGAAGAAAACCAAAATCTTTGCACCGTCGAGTGGCCTAAGAACACCCACATGCCCTGACCCATTAACTCTACCTTCGATTGCGAGTGCATCGGATGACACAGGGGGGCGGCATGAGCCTCTAATCACAGGCGTCACTATAAAAATCCTGCCTGCGCCACCACGGACGAGGGCCAACCATCACAGCCCTCAAATGAACCTCCGGGGCTTAAACTACCGAGCCCTGGGTCACTATTGCCTACAGGCGCTATAGGCACAAAATGTTAAATAAAAAATAATAAAAAAAATAAAGATTGTGTTTTAAAAAAAATGTTCGGATCGCTTGGCGCCGGTTCTAGAATTGAAGCTTGGATTCTGAGGAATACCTGGAAAAAATGTGGTGCTTTTATCCGGCATGTCCCCATCAAACTACCTAAGCTGCCTCACTATTACGGCCGAAACAACCTGGACCAGGAATAAAGGCGTTTTTCGGGGGAGCAAAAGGGTTTTTTCACTTGCAAGCCCCCACTTTCCTCTTGCTGTACCCCGCAGAAACCTCTAAGAGACCTCCTGGAGCAATTTGGATCAGAAAAAGCAGACAGAAAACATGCCCCACACAAGGCGAGGACAGACACAATAAAAAACCCAATTTTTTTTCCCAAGATTTTCCCTCGGAGTAGCCGCCCAGCGTACCGACGCCCCGCTGACCGCTGTGCTCTTTGCAGCTGCTTCGGTTTATATATTCTTTTTTCTTATTTAATCTTCCTATGAGGGGCCTCCTCCATTCCTGCGCCGGGGTGACCTATTAAGCTAATCATTTGGATCACCCACGAGGTCAGTGGTGTAGTAGAGGACCCTCCCTTGAGCCCGTGACCAATTTTCCGATCAAGGTTTGAAAAAGTGGTTTTTAAATACTTGAGGATACAAACAAAAAAGCCCCCATGTCCCTCGCAAAAGTGGGGGGCTAACCCCGCCGGGGGGAAAAATCCAAGAGGCCTCCTAAAAACTAGATTTGTCATACTTCACTCATTAAAACTTTTAATTTTTTCTTGGGCCAAATTTTGATGTTTAGGTCAAGGAAAGAGTAAAGACATCAAACAGTGGATTTGTGGAAAAAAAGTATTGTAATTGAATATTTTATAAAAATAAAGACAAAACATTTCAATATTCATCATTTTGAGAACCGATCAGCTTATTGGCCACTAATCACATAAAGCTTTTTTTCATGGATTAAAAATAAAGCTTGTTACGAAAAAATGTAGCCCAATTCTCTCAAAACGTTTTACAAGAACTCCAAGTAACACATATGGCTGATACACAATTTAAATTTGTTCTTTTAGATAATTGTAGGTATATTGTAATTTTTCAGGTGTAAAACAAATAGTTTTTTTCAGCCCAAGGTTTTCAAGCAAATATACATAAATTTAATTTTTTTAATCAAAATTGAAAAAATTATTATTTACCCCAACCATTACATATTTCAGATAAATCAGACAAAATCCACAACCTATCAAAAACATTTAATGACATTATGGATAACATGAAGGGCAATATTATACAAAAATGTCTTATCCTGTCTTCATCATTGAACGCTCTCTCCTGAATCGTATCTCCTGGTGTTAGGTTTTAATTTGAACGACATCTTTCAAATGCATTGGTATGCTGGTCTTGTGTATCCGCCTGGCTTACACAAATTCAAAAACCCCAATAAAAAAGTGGAGACGGAGAAGGTCTCCTTTGATAATTGAGAAGATGTGTGTTTGATCTTTTCCTTTGTTCCCTTCAGGTATGTAATCTCTTTTGGGAAGTCCAGTGTGATTTTCTCTTCATCTGGTTTCCTTTGCGTGCTTGCTTCCCCCATAGATTTGCTCCCTTGCATTATAGATGTATCTAAAGGGTAAATATTGCCATGTATTCAGAACAGACTGTTTGCCCGGCAAGATTGTAAAAACAACATGCAAGCCGTGCATCATCTGAGTTTCCCCTTTGGTAAAAATTGAGTTTTCCCGGGGCCCAAAAAAGGCAGTTGTGGTGTTGTCCCTTGAATATGTAATTGAACTAAAATCTTGCTACCTCTTTGGAGCATATTTTTTTTACAATCTAGATGTTTTCTCTCTTGATGCTAAACCCCATCTATTGTATGGGCAACATATGCAAAAAAATGAACTCTGTATCTTCAGCATAAATGAAAACATCAGTATAAACCCGATCTTCTGTTTTGGGGAATATATAAAGAAAGAATCGTGTTGTTCGAGGGTTTTCACATTCAAAAATTGGGCCAAATTTGTTCTTGGGAAAAATTCAACACTTTGGGGCCCACTGAAATACAAACTGGAAAACTAAGGTTCACAGCCCTTAGACGACTCATCTTGGAGAAATAACTGAAAACGTTGTTTTTTGCGGATTTTTGCAAAAAAATCCCGGAAAGCTCTAGCTAGGGAAATTTGTCTGAAGGCCCGGGTGAAGATGTTTTAAAGAGCCTTTAATATTACTAGAGCGAAGATTTTTTTCACTGTCTTTGATGGTAAATGGGAAATCATAGCGGTCATTTACCCAAAACAACTTTGAAAAAATTTTTGTTTGGACATTATTTTGGACAACATTTTTTCGATGAAGATTGGATCATTTTTCCCGTATTTAGGTGGTATATGTACTTTTCCCAACATGTTCGGTGAAACGGAAAATTTTAAATGCAAAGGGTTAAGTTGATCAATAAAGTTAACAGCCCTTTCTCATGGGAAATTTCTAAGTACACAGTGTGGCTTTTTAAAGGATACCATGCATTCAGCGTTTTCATGATAGCCGTTTCTCTTCGCATGTTTCTGGTCTTAGGGTTTTTAAAACCAAAGCTAGGTTTTGCATGTCTAAATGTGAATGAACGTTTGTCTGGGTACCATTTTAAAAGGGGCCTTGATTGACGAGGGGGCAGTTTGCATCTGTGCTGCAGTTCCTACATTTTTTAGCATGGCATTTCTCTTTTCGACTCAGGGCTTGCTTTGGTTTTCTATATTGAACAGTTTAGCTTTCAATTTTGTGGAAGTCACACCTTCGATCCCTTTTCCCAGACAATTACATACACTGAACCAAAGATATCCAAACCCTACCCATTGCTTTTCATGCTCCTTTAAAATTGTTTCAGGCATTAGGTTTGTGTTGTTCGATTCCTCACAATCAAGATGACACAAGATAAGGAACCAAAGGGTGAATCTTCACCCTCCGCTTTCGACTTTTTGTGATGGTTCCCAACTTCCAATTGTAAACAAAAAAAGGGCATGTTTTTTAAAAAAAATATAAAAAGGAATCATACTTTAAAAAATTTTAAAATGTTAAAGCAATGGGTAAATATGCTTGTACGATTTTGACGAGTATTTACATTTTTTGGGTTTTTAAATTTTTTAAAAAATATTTTTTACAAAGGACTTTTTTTTACAAAAACCATCTTTATGTCTTTATTTCTTTTCCTTTACCTAAAAAACATGCTTTGGCCCCCAAGAACAATTTTTACATTATATGAGTGAAGAATGAAAATCTAGTTTTTACGAGGCCATCTTGGATTTTGCCCCCTGGCGGGGTTAGCCCGCACTTTGCGAGGGGGCATGGGGCTTATTTTGTTTAGATCCTCAGGTCATTTAAAAAAACCCCTTTAAACCTTGATCAGGAAAAAATTGGTCACGGGCTCAAGGGGAGGGTCCTCTACATGAGAAAAAATATATCCTGTGTGATTGAGGACCGAAGCCTGTCGCCTTTTTTGGACACACCGTATATATTCTCTTGGGCCTCCTCCATTCCTGCCCCGGGGGTACCTATAATGCAAAAATTATTGCACAGACGGCGGGGTCGCGTAAAAAAAAATACCTGTTTTAAAGAACGAAGCGAGGTCATTGTTCTTTGTCTGTCATCTGTTTACTGTCTATCATCTGCCTAATGTATGTCATCTGTTCTTCTACGTCATGCATCTTTTTTCTACTGTCAGTATCTGTTCTACTGTCATGAAATCTTTCTCTGTCAGTCATCTGTTTACTGTCATGGCTCTTTTCTAGTCATGTTATTTTTTACTGTATGTCATTGTTAAATGCATGTCACTGTTCTACCCCTTTGGCACTGTTTACTGTCTTTTATCTTTTTAATGTCATGTCATCTGTTCTATTTGTCATGTCATCGTTCTACTGTTTTGCATCTGTTTTACTGCATGTCATCTGTTTTACACAGTATGTTGTATATGGGCCAGCCTGGGGGGTTGGTCGGTATCAAATTGGGCGGAATGCTAAAAAGTTTTTTTTGGGGAAAGGGTATAAATCCCTAATTTAGAAAACAGTGATACCCTTTTGTGGCGGGGGCAGTTTATGGGAGTTATCCCCCTTTTCCAAACTGATATTATATAATTAAAAAATAAATACTAAAATTTTAAAAAAAAAAATTTTTTTTTCAGGTGTGTATTTCATCGGCAAAGGGGCGGACCGGACGATCGAGGGCGACGTTGGAGACCCTCGAGGAGAACCACTGCCGGAGACCACCGGGCCCCGCAGGTCGTGCGTTCAGAAAAAAGTCGGGTTTTTGGAGGGGGAGAGGTAGGTAGCGCCGATCCCTCTCGAATATTGTTGAAGGCTGGTGATGAGAGAAGAAATCCGGGACAAAACCGGGTGTGGTTAGCTGTGGAACTTAACTTAGGGGGCCCTGGAATGTCCTTTAACAGGGAAAACGCCACAGGCACCCGCCAAGAAACTGTGCATCATACCCCAGGCAGTATCCGGGGAGATGAACTTTTTGTCAGTCCTCAAAGCCATGCCTCCTTTAACCTTACTTGAACCCGCCAAGTAGGAACCATATTCCCCCATTCTAACTTTTCAAAAAAGCTTCAGGAAAAAGAAATTCCCAATTATTTCTATCATAAAAATGTAAAGCAGTTCCCATGAAAAGGACTTGGAAACTTAAAAAGTAAAGCGGGTTTTGATAGTGGATCACTGGTAGTAGTGACGTCCCCCAAAAAAAGTTTTCCCGAAAAAAACATGAATCAAGAGTTTATGCCCGATTGCGTTTTCTGTAGAAAGGCAATTTAAAAAAACCCCCATACACGTGAAAACACTTACGCTATTTAAACAAGAGAGAGACAAACCACTAAAAAGAGTCCCTTTCAGAAATGCAGACGGCAGGATGATAGCACAAACCAGTAGAGACTTGTTGCCCGCAGGGGCAAAATACCACGTTTCAGCTAAGGAAACACTAGGAACAAAGAGGACAGCAATGAGAATAAAAAGAGAAATAAAGAAAATTTTATACTGTATCAAAAGGGTTTGAAGGAGAACTTACCAAGAACTTTTCGAATACATCAGAAAGATATTACCCCCAACAAGGATTATACCGTCACCTCCTTGACAAAAAATTTGGAATCATTATGTTGTCTGGGGGATTTAAATCTTCTGAAGGATTCAACAAAGAAGAATATGCACAGAAGACTGAAATCCGGCTTGGGGGTGCAGAAAATTTTCCGAGACAAGGGAAAATTTTTTGATGGTTCCATGCTGGTCTCATTAAAGGATGTTGTTTGGAAAATCAAAATCTACATAGGGAGCTCAAACTTGGAAGGGAAAGTTACAGAATCAAAAAAGACATAGATTAGACTTCGTCACATATCAACGGCCATCAAAAGGACTTTTTACCCCGTGGCCTATCATCCGTCTATGTAGTACTCATTGCCATACCAAAAATTACGCGATTTTTTGGTCGGGGTCCCACGGGGGAAAAACTATACTACCCGAATAAATCCCAAAGGACTGCTATTTTTGTCGGTCTTTAGCCAGGACATGTATACGTGTTACACGTGGGCCGTAAAAACCACCAAAACATTTTCCCGCTTCCTTATGCGGTAAAAACACTCACTGGAAACACTGAGGTCATTTTGGAACTGAATAAGTTTGGCAGGGGTGTTTATGACCAGCTGGAAAAGAAGAACCGCTCTGGTCTGCGAAGTTGGGAAGGTTCAACCCGAGAGCTGTTCTTTTCCACCTATCAACCCCCTGTCTTCACAAAACTTGCATGGAAATATAGACAGATGGAGGGGACACTTCTGGAAAAAGGGACTCAACGAGTAACGGAATGCGACAACAGAATTTTATGGTGTAAATTTTTTGGGGGCCTTTGGAAAAAGGGAGATAACTCATATAAAGCTGCCACCCCCCCAATCTACACATGTTTTCAACTTAGGCATTTATACCTTCTCAAAAAACACTCTTAGATTCCGCCCCAATTGATACCGGTTTACCAAAAATTTTGGACCGGGGGCCCAAAAAAGACTAATACTGTATGCATCTGTTCTACTGTCTGTCACTGTTCTACTGTCATGTATTGGTCACACACGTCCTACACCCACATTTCCGCTTGACAGTCTCGTTCCCCTAATAAATGGGAGAGGTCGGTGCGCAGGGGGAAGATTCTTCAAAACAAAAAAAGAGAAAAATGCAAACTAAAAATATAACAATAGGAAAAAATAATTTCTTACGCCTAAGAGCTTTTTCTCGTTTGGTAGCTGGTAAGGGTTTAACATGATTGAAAAGTTAAATGTAGTAAGGACACACACCACACACCACACACCACATACACCACCACACACACCCAGCACACACACACACACACCAACACACACACACACACAACACACACACAAAACACCACACACACCCACCCACACCACACCACACACACACACACACAACCCAACACACACAAAAACAACACCACCACCACACACCACACACACACACACACACACACACCCAAAACACACCAAAAACACACCCACCACAGTTCACCTAAAAATATTTATATAATATATATAAATATATTATATTATATAGTATATATTATATATATATATATTATATTCTATTATATATATATATTGCTATATATATATATATCTATATATATATATATATTATCTATATCTCTATCTATTATACTATATATCTTATAGTCTATTATCTCATACTGACTACTACAATTATTTCATTGATTTATAGTTACTGATGATTTGTTGATAAATTTTCCAGTTTTTGTTTGCCTGTGTCCCTGTAAACGTCCATGTCTAGATCGAGCATAGCGCAAAGTATCTTATGTATGCCAGAATGATGTTGAAAACTATCCCAGCCATAGACGATGCTCTTGTTATCGTGAACCTTCCGACAATCCTCTATCTGCGCCAACATTCTACAGGCTACCGCATAACAGGCCTAGGCTGCATAGATACTGGCTAGACTTTAAGGACTATCACTGTAGACTGTGAAGTGCGCCGGTTCAAACTAGGCCTCAAACCACTTGGGAATAACGCCGTCAGTCTCCGTCCACCTGAGCTTCGAAGCCTTGGACTCAAATTAGTAAGTGAACTTTGTCTCTACATGAAGAAATGCCTACGATATTATATAGATCGCTACATTCTTGCGCGCTCGGCCACCGGTCTAGATGGAACGGCGCTCTTGTCCTGTCTCCCTCCAGCGGGCTCATAACAAACACTGGTGAAGCAATATCGCCGCAAAGAATGCCGCATCTTCCTCCAACTTTCCTCAGCGACGTAATAAGAGACGTTAAGAGCGAAGAAAGCCTTGTTTGTGTGCTTTTGTTGACCTGTATTTATTATAGAGACATTGAACTAAAATTACTGTTAACCTTGATATCGTGCAAGGATATAGCTTGAAGAAACAACTTTTTTTTTTTCTTCTTTTTAACGTTTGGAGCTACTACAGCTCTACAGACCGGTATGAAATAAATGGTAATAGTGCACGTGTCAGCGTCCCTGAAAGCCCCGGCGCAGGGCCTCGGAGGGGCAGGGTCGTCCGCCAGACGCATGACGGTCTTGACGCAGGGAAGGTGAGGCTCCCCGTAACAGAGGGCATCGCAATCTCGTCACGGGTTGAGGGTTACCGCCGGGTTGCTGTACCATAGATCTAAGTAGTATTATTTAGTAGTTATTATTATTATTTTACTACTATTTAGATTTTAGATCATGGTTGTAGCGGCCTTGGTGCGTGGTGTGCGGTGCAGGGGCGAGTGTAATGACATAGCCAGCGGTACAGGTGTGGGTGTGTGTGTGTGTGAGATAACCTTGGCGGCGGTACATTGATCTCAGCGAGCAGTGGCTTCCGGTGTGCCGGGTGCAGGTCACAGCCAGGGGCGGGAAGTTATATGAAACGCCTCACGTCCTTGCCTGCACATCACTGGCACTTACATATGATTAAATATGTAGATATTGTATATATTTACATATTTTCTAGTTGTGTTTTACAAGGGCCTGAGCTACACTCGTGTTGTCCCCGTCTCCGTCTCTAATATTTTACCAGTCTTTTCCTTCGGTATATAATATATATCCGAAGTCTGTGAGTGCGTCTGGTATGTCCATTTGTCCACAGTCACAACATATGAATGGTGTGCACTGTGCACTGTACGTACGCGCACGCACTGGCGTGGGGCTCATCGACTTTACTTTTCTGTATTATGGTATTTTTTTTCTTTCACTATAGCAGCAAAAGCGGACAAGGCAGATAGTGTTATCAATTATAACGATGAACAAAGAAATAATAATGATAATCAAAATATTATTATTATCATTATTATTATCAACATCGATTATATAATCGATGTTGAAATTATTAATGTCATTATTATTATTATTTTTATCACCATCGTCATCATCATCATCATCATCATCATCATCATCATCAGCCCTTGACACACGGAGGGGCAGGGTGCAGGACTGGCCAAGCCTCTGCAGTGCCACCCGAGGAAACAGAAAAAGAGGCTTTATATTATCCATCTGCTTTATTTGTATTGGTGTGCCTTTTTGTGTCATTTTACTTGTTCACCTGTCACATGGATAGCAGAGGGATGTTTGTGTATTTAAGAACATAAGAACATAAGGAAGCTACAAGAGGCTGTGAGACCTACACCTCCTCATATACAATTATGTGTTGTCGTTGTTGTCGTTGCCGAATTTATGAAATGGAAGTGGAAGGAATAGTGTTGGAGAGGGAAAAGCTATAAGGGTGTATCATGGAAGGGTGTGAGCGTCATGCTTGTCCTGAGTGTGTCGCCAGCATTGGGGTTTTGAGTTCACGGATTTGCACATCTCTTATATTTTGGGCTCCATGTGTGGACGGTGATATAGTGATGCGCTTGTAACGGAACCATCAGATAATGTTCAGTGCGTGTGGCATACCTTCCCTGCTACTTGAGACCATCTGGTATTTTATTATCATGCTTTTTTTACTGGCGCCTTCTCGGGATGAAGCCATAAATAGGGGTTTACCGATACTAACTTCCCCTGATGCCCGGACGTCGCCTGGCCGGCCCTCATAAAAGCTGGGTGGCGGGTGTCCGATAACGCGCAAGGGTGCTGCTGCGGCCAAGACACGAGGGGAGACACACGCAGATCTACTATATATACCACTACTATAAGTGCCTTAATTATCACACATTGTGGTGATAAAATAAATGACGCCAATGCGTTCCAGGGTCTCAACTTCTACTGTCCAATGTTCATCCTATCCGACGCTTTTTGTTAAGAATGTTATTGCCGAGACAACAGTGTGAACCAAGCCTCTGAAACGCATATTAGCCGCA
Source organism: Chionoecetes opilio (assembly GCA_016584305.1). Classification (NCBI taxonomy): domain Eukaryota; kingdom Metazoa; phylum Arthropoda; class Malacostraca; order Decapoda; family Majidae; genus Chionoecetes; species Chionoecetes opilio. The sequence goes on from JACEEZ010026090.1 coordinate 12,656, forward strand.
TTGCCTGGTAGTTACCTTTAGCGAACAGAACATAGGACAAGTTTGCTGGATCTTCTAATACAGGTCAACTAAAACCAGTCAGTCAACAAGCTCGCGAGACCTTAGCTCCGATTGCCTGTTAGTAGTTTTGCTTGCTATAGCCGAACATAGGAACAAGTTGCTAGATCTTAATTAACACTAATAACTCAACTAACAACCTAACAACTAACATGCCAATAACTTACGAGAAGAAACTTAACTACCACCTCTCCTCGTAGTTGGCTTGCAAAGTAGAACACGAGAACAAGTTTGCTGGTTCTTCTAATACTTACAACGTCAACAAGTTGGGATCTGCTGTAATACTAACATAACAGCTTCTGATCTGCTGTAATACTAACATAACAATCTGGGATCTGCTTGTAATAACTAACTAACAAGCTGGGCTCTGCTGTAATACTAACATAACAAGCTGGATCTGCGTTTTTTTTTTTTTTTAGGGATTTTTTTTTTTTTTTGCTGTAATCTAACCTACAGCCTGGGATCTTCTGTTAATACTAACATAACAAGCTTGGATCTGCTGTAATACTACAGAACAGCTGGGTCTCTGTATACTAACATAACAAGCTGGGATCTCTGTATGCTAACATAACAAGCTGGGATCTTCTTCTAATTACTAACATAAGCTGGATCTGCTGTAGTACTAATCAGAACAAGCTGGGGGATCTGCTTGTGATGCTAACATAACAACGCTGGGATCTGCTGTAAATGCTAACATAACAAGCTGGCATCTGCTGTACTACTAACGTAACACAGCTGAGATCTGCTGTAAAATCTAACATACAAGCTGGGATTCTGACTGTACTACTAACATACAAGCTGGGATCTGCTGTAACTAATACAGACCAAGCTGGATCTGCTGTAAGCTTAACATAACAAGCGGATCTGCTGTCATGCTAACATAACCACTAGGATCTGCTGTAATGCTAACATAACAACTGGGATCTGCTGTAATGCTACATAACAAGCTGGGATCTGCTGTAATACTAACATAACAAGCTGGGGATCTGCTGTAATGCTAACATACAAAGCTGGATTCTGCTTGTACTACGAACAACACGGTGCTGGGATCTGGCTGTTACTGCTAACATAACAGCTGGGATCTGCTGTACTACTAATAAGCTTGTGAATCTGCTGTAATACTAACATCACAAGCTGGGAGCTGCTGTACTACTCACATGACAAGCTGGTATCTGCTGTAATGCTAATCATAATCTGGGATCTGCTTGTTACTACTACATAACAAGCTGGGATCTGCTGTATGTACTACTACATAACATAAAGAACACTAGGGGGCGGGTCACTCAGTAGAGCGCATACCTCCGCCCGAATATTTTCATCAGTTGGTTGCCATGGCACAGTTGTCAATAGATTTCATCCCCAAAATTAAATCATTTCTTCCTTATACCAAATAGACTTGGTATACCGAGTTTGGTCCCAAATCTATTCTTACTTTCGAGAACCCTGTACCACTAATCAAACAGACAACAGACAGACGATCGGGGTGAAACAACCCCTCCAACTTCGTTGGCGTAGTATAAGACATAAGAAAATAAGAACCTACAAGAGGACACGAGCCTACACGTTAGTTCCTGTCACCTAACCTACATACATCACCTTTCATCCCGCATCCATGAACCTATCCAGCTCCCCTTTTAAAGCTCCCCAATGACTCCCGCCACTAACTACCCTCTCTACTGAGCCATTCCATTCATTCACCACCCGATTTGTGAACCCGTTTTTTTCTCCCTATTTCTTTTTCTAAATCTACGCTTTTCCATCTGTGAATCCGTTACTTCTTGTTCTATCCCTGGTACAAGCCGTAAGACTTTTCCTACTCTCTTTATTAATCCTTTATCCCTTAAAAACTTCTATCAGCTCGCCCCTACTCTGCGTCTCTCGAGTGAGTGTAAGTTTAGATTACTTCAATCTCCTCTCATAACTAAGGTTACGCACCTTGTATCCTTTTGGTCATCCTTCTCTGCCTTTTTCTACACCACTATAGCCATCCTGTAATATGGAACCAAAACCTGAACTGCTATTCCATAGGTGAGCCGACTAGGCCAAGATAAAGCTTTAGAATAAATTCCGCACTTCTACTTTTATACACTTCGGGTAATGAATCCTAATCTCTATTACTCTCGTATTCTGGCACCTCAATACATTGTTTCCGTAGGTCGGAGTTCTGGGCTCACCCTCACCCCAAGATCTTTTCACCTATTGAATCTTTCAGCGGATACATTGCTTTGGTGTATTCTATTACCAGGGTTTTTTCTACCAACATTCATAAACGCTAATTACTTGATCAATATTGAAATTCCATCTGCCATCTGACTGCCCACTCGTTAAGTTTATCTAAGTCTCCCTGCAATATGTTTACGTCAGACTGTGAGCCAATATCATACCTAACTTAGTATCATTAGCAAACTTGCTGATATCACTGCTATCCCACTATCCAAGGTCGTTTGATGTAAATCAAAAATAGTAAATGGGCCCAAACAGACCCCTGTGAACTCCACTTGTCCACCATCCCCATTCCAGATTTTAGAACCATAATTGTAACCCTTTGTTGCCTATTATTTAGCCAAGCTCTGATCCAATTGAAAAACCTTCCCTCTATCCATGAGCCCTAACCTTATTTGAGTCGCCTCGTGTGATACTTTGTCAAATGGCTTCTAAGGTCAATATATTATATCTAAAGCCTTATCATTATCCTGCCGTCTCATAACTTCCTTATAAAAACTCAATAAATTGGTGAGCATGACCTAACCCTTGTGAATCCATATTGTGAATCATTGATCAAACTATGTTAGCTAAAGTGCTCTCTAACTGTTTTTGGCAATAATAGATTTCCAATAATTTACCCACTCACTGTGTTAACTTCGGGTCCCGATAATTTGACTTTAGTCCTCTGTCTCCTCTTAAATTATGGGAACAACATTTCCTATTCCTCCACAATAATGGCACACGGCCTATCCAACCGATTTTTTCCTAAAAATGTGCACTAACGACTCACTAACAACCTAACAACCTCCTTGCATTCCTTTAATACCTGGATAACACTTCATCTGGTCTCGCGATTTAATTTTTGTTTCCTTTTTTCTATACCCCCTCCACCATTTCCCTAGTTATCACAATATTTCTGAGTTTTCTCCTCATCGCTTCCTTTGAACATCTGTTCACTATCAGTATCGTCTGTGTATCCTCTCGTAAAAACCTAGAAATAATCATTTAGACTCCTACACATAACACGCTGGATCCTGCTGTACTACTAACGTAACAAGCTGGATCTGCTGTAATACTAACAAACAAGCTGGGATCTTCTGTAATGCTAACATAACCTGGGATCTGGCTGTAATGCTAACATAACAACGCTGGGATCTGCTGTACTACTAACATAACAAGCTGATCTGCTGTACTACTAACATAACAAGCTGGGATCTGCTTGTAATACTAACATAAGCTGGATCTGCTGTAATGCTAACTAACAAAGCTGGGATCGCTTTATGCTAGCATAACAAGCTGGGATCTGCTGTACTACTAACATAGACGTCTAGGATCTGCTGTCCTACTAACATAACAAGCTGGGATCCTGCTGTACTACTAAACATACCAAGCTGGGATCTGCTGTAATACTAACATAACAAAGCTGGGATCTGCTCAATGCTAACATAACAAGCTGAGATCTGCTGTAATGCTAACATAACCAGCTGGGATGCTGCTGTACTCTAACATACAAGCTGGGATCTGCTGTAATACTAACATAACAAGCTGGGATCTGCGTATGCTCAACATAACAAGCGGGTTCTGCTGTAATGCTAACAAACAAGCTGGGATCTGCTGTACTACGTAACATAACAAGCTGGATCTGCTGTAATAATAACATAAGCTGGGATCTGGCTGTAATGCTACATAAGCTGGATCTGCTGTAAATCTAACATTAACAGCTGGGATCTGCTAATGCTAACATAACAACTGGGATCTGCTGTAATGCTAACATTCACACTGGGATCGGCTGTAATACTAACGTAACAAGCTGGGTCTGCTTGTAATGCTACATAGCAAGCTGGATCTGCTGTAATACTAACATAGCTTGGATCTGCTGTAATACTAGCATAACAAACGCTGGGTTCTGCTGTAATACTAACATAACAAGCTGGGATCTGCTGTAAATGCTAAACATAAGCTGGATCTGCTGTAATACTAACAAAGCTGGATCTGCTGTCAGCTAACATAACAAGCTGGGATCTGCTGTAATGCTAACATAAGCTGGATCTGCGTAATGCTAACATAACAAGCTGGGATCTGCTGTAATCTAACATAACAACAACTAATACAATACATGTTAAAAACGGTATACGCGAAGACTCAAGTCCCATGTCAAAGTGTAATTGTGTCAATTTTTGAGGCTCTGTTGTCAATATGTAGTTTATTTAGTATAGTTATACCTAAAGTCTGCGTCTAGAAAAACATTCACGTATCTTCTATATAAAGGCTGGAGGAGGAATAAAATGGCTTGTCAATATATTTCTCGTCTCCGTAACTATAGTGGTCAGCCCGTGAACGTTTCTTTGTACTTTTTTCCGATATTCTTCAAGGGATGATGACTCGAGATGAAACTTTTTTTTATAAGGAAAGTAACAACGTTTGCGAGACGATTCCCTGAAGGTGAAGACTGCTAATGCTTCTTAATCTGCTCTTCTTCACCTCCTCCTCGCACTTACCGACGCTACGGGTTCGATTATTGTTCACTCCTTCCTCCTCCTCCTCCTCCTCTTCATGTCCTTCCACCTCTTCCTCTTCCTCTTCCTGCCCTTCTATCTCCTCCTCCATCTCCTTTTCATGTCCTTCAATCTCCTCCTCCTCCTCCTCCTCCTCTTCATGTCTTGCCACCACCTCCTCCTCATCCTCCTCCTCCAGGAACTACCACGTGTAGGTCTCACGGCCTCTTGTAGCTTCCTTATTTTCTTATGTTCTAATATTCTTTCATCTTGCCCTCTTCCTCATACTCCAATTCCTTCTCAACCTCCTCCTCTTCCTCTAGTTTCTCATCATCATCATCATCATCATCATCATCATCATCATCATCATCATCATTATCACCACTGCCGGTAATTGCATAAGTCAGTCCTTTCAAGTTGTTAATTATCTTGTTTATTTCAATTAGTTCGCATTAGACTCATCATCTCCTCTTCAATATTATTCTATTGATTATATAGAGTATGGTTGTTATATAGAGTTGTATATATAGAGTAGCTATAAGTACATGTAGAGTTGTATAAATAGAGTATATGTAGGTTATAAAGAGTAAGGTTGCAATCAAACTTTTTGTCTCATTTATATATGTTTCAATGACGTTTTTATGACCTCAATTGTCTAACTAGTTATTATTGTTGTCTAGAATTTCTATTACTTTGATTACGTTCTCTCTCTCTCTCTCTCTCTCTCTCTCTCTCTCTCTCTCTCTCTCTCTCTCTCTCTCTCTCTCTCTCTCTCTCTCTCTCTCTCTCTCTCTCTCTCTCTCTCTCTCTCTCTCTCTCTCTCTCTCTGTCTGTCTGTCTGTCTGTCTCTCCCTGTGTTAAAATCTTCACGTGTAATTCCACCGTTTCAATATTTTCACAGCAAACATTTTCCGACGCCCTGCAAATGTTTTCCTCCCGGAATTATCATGCATTGGCAAACGCGCGGAACACAGAAAGAGATCGTGACAAGACTACTAACACTCACGCCAGGCTGCTTGTGTGTCCACCTTTAACACGCAGTGACGATTCGCCGGGAAATATGTGAGGCAAGGGATGGATTTAGTGTTCCGACGGCGACGCGAGTGGTGGAACGGTTGTGTGGCGAGGTGGCAGGGAAAAGGGCGAGAGGATTGAGGGGAAGGGAAAGGGGAAGGGAGGGGGGAGGATTGGGGAGGTAGAAGAAGGGGAAGGGATAGCGGGAAGGAGGGGGGACGAGTGAGAGGGGAGAGGAAGAGGGGGAAGGGGAGAGAGGGGGAAGGAGGGAGAGAGAATGGGAACGGGGGAGATGGGAGGGAGGGGAAAGAAAGGAAGGGGAGAGAGGAGGGAAAGAAAGGGAGGGGCGAGGAGGGGAAAGAAAGGGAAGGGGAGAGAGGGAGGGGAAAGAAAGGGAAGGGGAGAGAGGGAGGGGAAAGAAAGGGAAGGGGAGAGAGGGAGGGGAAAGATAGGGAAGGGGAGAGAGGGAGCGGTAGAGAAGGGCTTACAGGACGAGTGGGAGTGTCAAGGGGATGGGATGGAAAGGGAAAAATGTAAAAATGTAACCAACTAGAAATAGAAATAGCGAGAAATGACAAAATCCCTCGAATTTTTAGGACGTACACACAATTTTTTTATTTATCATTTTGTTTGATCAGCCCAATAGAAATTTTGGAGTCGTTAACGTCATTATGAAAGAAGCTGAATTATTTATTTTTTAGGAGTTACTTCATCATTTCTGTACTGTTCTTTTTTCTTCTTATGGTATGTACAATTATTACGAACACACACAAAAAGTTACTTTTATAATAATTAACCCCTTGAGGCCCAGAACGTAATTTCCATTGTAAGTTGGGTACTATTAGACGATTTTTAGTGACTATAAGCAATGTTTTATCTATATATGACCTGTTCAGTATCCTTGTCCACTAACTAATTTGGTATATTCAGTTACTTTTCGTAATTTTATGGCTAACAACAGACGATTTTATACAGCAAAGGAAAGATCTGGGCGTGAAGGGTTAAATAATATCGTAATATATTTCAAGAGACTCATCGAAAAAAAAATATGATCCAAAACTATATATCAAAAAATCATCATAAAAATATATGTATCATCAAACGTCAGTAGACTCAGGAAAATGTAAATCATGCCTGGGTATCAAAAAAAATCCTCGTGCCTTAATTACCAGGCTTATTACCTGCCTTATCAATGAAAAGCCGGCGAGTCCAGTGACACACCCTAAAGCTGATTCACAACTGGCGTTTTTTCGGCCATTTTTTATCTGACAAGAATGGGTCTGGGTCTGGGGCTGGCGTCATGATCGCAATAGATTTTCAACAAAAATCACACACCGATCGCTCGGTCTTTCAAGAGACCGACTTCTCGTCAGATAAAAATGCCGAAAAAACGCCAGTGTGAATCAGCCTTAACAGCCAGCCGGTAATCAGTTCATCCACGCTATACTTTTTTTTACCATTAACCCCTTCACGCCCAGATCTTTCCTTTGCCATAAAAAAATGTATGTTGTCGGGCCATAAAATTACGAAAAGTCACTGAATATACCAAATTAGTTAGTGGACAAGGATACTAA
>JACEEZ010026092.1:0-2500 GCA_016584305.1 Chionoecetes opilio
TATATAGAGAGAGAGATATATATATATAGAGAGAGAGATATATATATAGAGAGAGAGATATATATATGAGAGAGAGATATATATATAGAGAGAGAGATATATATAAGAGAGAGATATATATATATAGAGAGATAGAGAAGATATATATATAGAGAGAGATATATATAGAGAGAGATATATATAGAGAGAGATATATATAGAGAGAGATATATATAGAGAGAGAGAGATATATATATATAGAGAGAGAGATATATATATATAGAGAGAGAGATATATAGAGAGATAGATATATATAGAGAGATAGAGATAGAGATAGAGATAGAGATATATAGAGAGATAGAGAGATATAGATATATAGAGAGATAGAGATATAGAGATATATAGAGAGATAGAGATATAGTAATATATAGATATATATATATATATATATATATATATAATAGAGAGAGAGAGGAGAGAGAGAGAGAGAGAGAGAGAGAGAGATATATAGATATAGAGAGAGAGATAGATAGAGAGAGAGATAGATATAGAGAGATATAGATATAGAGAGAGAGAGAAATATATAGAGAGAGAGATATAGAGAGAGAGAGATAGTATAGAGAGAGAGAGATAGATATAGATAGATAGAGATATAGATATATAATATATATATATATATATCCTTTTTTGTTTCCATTGGAAATTTAGTACCAGAGAAGGGATTTCAACACTGCTCTGGTCCCTTTTGTTGCCTCATATGACATACAGGGAACATAAAGATGTGCTTCCAAGCTCTGGTCTCGAGACCTGAGTCTCGGGGCTGACCATGTGGTCAACCACCCAGGCTGACTGTACCACTGACTGATATAGAACAGTTTAATAAACTATTAGCTCTTAGACGGTAAACAAAGCAAAAATATTTTTTTTAAATTGTAAGCCACCCCACTTGTTTGGGAGAAGGCAAGTTGTATAAAAGACTTCTGTATACCATATGCATGCTACATGCTTTTCCTTAGACATGACAATTTAGAATACTTGTCTTCATATTTCTTGCATGTTGTAAAAGGTACACTCAAAATGGATGAGGGTACATGACTAGTGGCTCATTCCCTGGTAATTGCATATTTCCCAAGAATAGAAAACTGGCAAAAGTCTTTGTGTCAAGATAGTTTGTGTTATATGTATTTCTTTCTGCTTTCTTCTTGGGTGCCACCTTGGATTTGCAGGAAAGGCAGGTTGGTATGAAAATACATTTGTCTTAGGGCTAAGTATTATACTCATTCTCATGGCTGGAGGTAAAAGGAAACTTTGAAATTATTGGTACGAATGCAAAATTTATAATAATAATATTGAATTTCACTTCAATCAATAGTTTTGGTACAGAAAAAATATAGTTAAGTTATAGTTAATGTTAGGCAAAAAAAAATAGTAGAAAAATAAGTGACAATAGATTGGAAATCTAATGTTAAATGTATCATATACTGTATTTGATTTGTTATAGTTCTCTTTTCTGAGTCTCCTTTGCATATCTAGTATGAGAACATTGATTATCATGAATAAGTTAATAACTAATGGTGATGGGCTCGAAAGTTTTGATATCCTAAGGTACCTCACAATCTATCTATCCCTGACGCCTGTCCCTAAGAGGAATTCTCTTCTCTAGTCCCTTTATTTATTATGTATTCTGGCACCTCACAAAAACATACTTCATTTTTTTCTGGCACCTCACAAAAACATACTTCACTATTTTCTCTCACACAGATTCCGTGCGGCCCAGGTGATGACAGTAACACTGAGCTGTGACCATCGGACTGTTGACGGGGCAGTGGGAGCCCAGTGGCTGGCTGCCTTCAAGAGATTCCTTGAGCATCCATCCACCATGATACTGTAACCGTGACAGGTATGCAGTGTGTGGCCAGACAGGCAGAGACTCTAGAGACAGCTGAGATGTTGAGGTGAAGGTGCGCACAATTCAGTCTCCTGCTCATGCACACCCACATTCACACAACATTTTTTCATCTACTTTCATTACCATTTGAACTTTTCTTAAATACCTAGTGATAGATTATGTTTATCCTCTGGGTTTTTCTTTCATTTGTTAGCAATGTGTGCGGAATTGGAGATCATATGTGTATGTACCTGTCAAATCACTCAGATAGTAATCATTATTGTCTTTAGTATTTTTCTTGTGTTCCTGTAGACCCAGAGACAATTCTAGCTGTCTATTTATGTCTTGTTTCTGGCCTGCACAACATATGGGGATTACACACTGGCTTCTTTGAACTTGAGGGATTTATTTTCAAACCCCTTAATTTTGAAGCATGTGACACCGAGTGCTGCATTAAAAAGATTGTAAAACAGGACAGACAAAGAGAAAGGTTTAAGGAAAGATTTACCTGATGTAAAAACCTACCCTGATAATTCCTCCTATATCGTTGATAGGGATCCTTGTCCTCTTTATCATAGCCTTGATTAGGGAGATTCTAAATTTGAATATTTTAATAATATAATGTCTGCAGAT
>JACEEZ010026092.1:5000-20000 GCA_016584305.1 Chionoecetes opilio
CGTCTATAATCTTAAGTTGAAGTCTTGAAGAGTGAGAAACAAATTTTGAGTGTCTTTAAAAAGAAACACAACAATCGAGTCATGCGAGAGACTGTTGGCTGTTATATAGAACCGGCTTTTAAATGTATCTACATGTACAATAGTCACTTGAATATTTTTAATACTTTCAAATGTATTGAATTATAATTTGCAAAAAATTACTGATTTATATCGAATATCTTTAAAGTAATCACTATGGATTTTGATTTGACTGAAAGTCGTCTTCAACTTTCCATATGAAGACGATCATGATCGTCTGACTCAGACTGACTGATTCAGACGGAAAAACTAGACAGAACGAGAAAAAACCAACGGAAATCGTAAAACTAGACGGAAAAAGTGCTAGCGTGACGCCGCCTAAGGGTCACAACAGAAATGCAAGACCAAGTAATAACAGCAACAATGGAAGCTCAACCAACACGCAGTGTCCATGCAGTTAGGGAGGAGCTGCAGCTACAATACAACACACGATTAATTGCGCGTCGACTTCGAGCGTCTGGTTTATTTGCCCGAACCCCAGCTATCAAACCTGTTGTTACACATAGCATTATGCATGTAGTGGTGGTGGGGAGGCATGTTGGGGGTTGTGTGGGAGGCTGGAGGCGTGTGTGTGTGTATGAGCGAGAATGTAGGCACGCGGTGGCACCGAGGGGTGGTGAGGGTGCCTTGAGGGGGTAGGTACGACCTTGTAGACGAGCAGTGAGGTGGTGCGCGCGGGTGGGGTGTGGAGTGGGGGTGGGGCCGGGGGAGGACGAGAGAGTGGGTGCCGGCTCTTAACACAAAGGACAGTGAGGATTCAGGCGTCGAGAGGAAGAGATGCGCGCCGCTCCTGAGAGAGGAGTCGTGGGTGGCGTGGTGGTGTTGTGGTGGCGTGGGGAAGGAACTGTGACTGTAGTGTTGTAACGTCATCTTTACGGCAGTCTTCAAGCGATTGGGAGATGACGTACACACATATGTACTCTGTTTATTGTACTCTTTGTGCTTGTGGCTTTCTCCATGTAACGCGAGAAAATGGGTTAATCCTGTGACTCACAATTGACGATAAGTTTACGTTGAGTGGTGAGAGTAAAGTAATACATATATAGCTAGTAATTAAATGCACACAATTTTTCTTCACTCCTCAGTCCCTAATCATTTAGATATAGGTTCCGGCAATATTTTATACCCGTGGTCGCTAGTGACATCACGGCAAGAAGGCGAGGTAGGGAAAAACACACGCGTTCTCTCTCTCTCTTGCCAGCCCTTGTCGAGAACACACGCTCAGAGAGAGTAGTGTCTTACAACCCTTTTCGAAGGTAGGTGTGTGGCAGTGTACTTATAAGGATGTATAGGGCATTGATTAGTTCTTGATCTTAAATTACATGACTTGTAATGGGGGTTGTGTATATTCAGGGTCTGGAGCTGGGAACAGTGAGAGCTGAGCTGAGTGGGTGGTTGAACCCCTGAGGGACCCACGTGTGTGCTGATGGCGATGGTTGTGTGTTGCTGAGCTGTGCTGAGTGGATGACCCGCTGAGACACCAGTATATAGAGCTAAAGCCCTATACACGCTCCCCAGAGTGTTTTAGATAGATAGATATAGTACCTAGTACCTCAAGTAGGCTGAGGGTGGATATAGTGGGACTCTGAGACGAGGAGGCCTGGCAGTGGCGAGACTAGCAGTGGGGGTTACACCTACTACTGGTCTGGTCCGGCATGAGCAATGGTCACCGTGAACTATAGGCATAGGCATAGTAGCTATAGGCATCTCCAGCAAACTGCAGCCGTCAGTTGTTGAGGTTACTCCGGTTGATGAACGTATAATGCGGGTGAGGATGAAACACACTCTGGGTTTCATGTCTTGTTGCAGTGTACGCTCCTACCGAGATGCGTAAAACTGAAGAGAAGGAGATGTTCTACGTCAAACTCAACTCTGTTTTAGACCAGTGTCCTCCTCGGGACACACTCATTGTCTTGGGCGACTTCAATGCTACTACTGGCACTGTGAGAGATGGCTACGAGTTATGTGTTGGTCCCCATGGCTCCGGTACCAGAAACACCAACAGTTCTCTGCTTCTGAACTTTGCAAGATCCAGAAGGTTGAGAATTGCAGGTTCTTGGTATCAGAGGCCAGAGCTGCACCGCTGGACATGGTATAGTAATGCCGGAGGGGTAGCTAAGGAGATCGACCACATCCTCGTTAGTACTCGTTGGAGGATCCTCCAGAACTGCAGGGTTTACCAGAGTGCTGAGTTCCTTGGAACAGATCACAGACTTGTTGTTGCTACACTTAAGCTTCATGTCAAGTCCAGAAGAATCTCAAGAGGTAACCATACTGTGTTTCATCTTGAGAAACTGAAGGACTTGACATGTGCTCATGAGTATGCGGTGGCAGTCTCAAATCGGTTTGATGTGCTCGGTGCTCCCGGGGACCCTGTAGAACTGTGGGATACCTTCAAACGTGAAACTCTACAGGCTGCCAAGGAGTGTATTGGGGAGCGCCCGAGGTCAAGGCGTGGTTTTGTCTCGACGGAGACGCTGGAGAAAATCGAGGAGAGTCGCGCTGCCAGGCTGGCTGGGAACCGGGACCAGCACAGGGCTCTGTCATGCCGGACTAGGACCCTCCTGGGGAGAGACAAGGAGAGGTATGTCAGGAGTCTCGCTGAGGATGTCGAGGGTCATTTGAACGCTAATGACCTCTGACCCGCCTACCGAGCCCTGAAGAAGCTCCGTTCCAAGTCTCCTTCTCGGGCGAGTGCTATTCGAACAGTAGATGGGCGCCTCGTGTCGGACATGGATGGGCAGATGGCTCGTTGGGCTGAGTACTTTGGGCAGTTGTTCACGGTGGACCCTCCAACTGAGCAGCTTCACACCACTGGGTTACAGGCAGTGGATGCCGATCCTCCCATTGACGAAACCGCACCCTCTCTTGACGAAGTCAGAGAGGCTGTAGCAAAGTTGAGGGGTGGAAAGGCAGCTGGTGTTTGTAATATCAGTGCGGAGCTCCTCAAAGCTGGGGGTGAGGCCATGATCCGTGGGTTGCATGCTGTCCTGGCTGCCGTGTGGCAATCAGGTACCATTCCTCCTGACTGGAAAAGGGGGCTGGTCGTCCCTATCTGGAAAAGGAAAGGGGACCGTCAGGACTGCAACAATTACCGCGGTATTACACTGCTCAGCGTACCAGGCAAGGTGCTTGCCCATCTATTGCTGACACGGATTCGCAGTCATCTGGTGAAGCATCAGAGACCTCAGCAGTCTGGGTTCACGCCTGGTAAGTCAACAACAGACCGTATCCTAGCGCTTCGTGTCCTGGTGGAACGCCGACGTGAGTTTCGACAGGGGATGCTTGCAGCCTTTGTTGATCTCAAGAAGGCGTTTGACTCAGTGCATCGTGAATCACTATGGGATCTTCTGCGACTTCGAGGGATTCCTGCAAGGACTATTGGTTTGATAACTGGTCTGTATTCTGGGACTGAGAGTGCTGTGAAGTGTGGGGCAGGTGTATCCAGCTTTCCTGTAAATACAAGAGTGAGGCAAGGGTGCGTCCTTGCCCCATCACTTTTCAACGCTTGTATGGACTGGTTATTGGACAAGGTTGTAGATCGAAGTGATTGTGGAGCATCCGTCGGCAACACTAAGATCACTGATCTTGTTTTTGCCGACGATGCAGTAATCTTTGCTGAGTCGCTGGAGGTCCTGGTGATGGCTCTCGAGGCGCTGCACGAGGAGGCAAAGCCTTTGGGACTTGAGGTCTCCTGGCTCAAGACCAAGGTCCAGGTGTTTGGAGACTTACTAGATGACGCAGTACAGTCTGTTCATGCGTGTGGCGAGGACATTGAGATCTTGGAAAGTTTTACATACCTTGGTAGCGCAGTCCATAATGACGGCGGATCACGTCAAGAAGTCTTACGGCTAATTGGCATAGCCCACGGTGTTATGGACTCGCTCAACGGGAGTATTTGGCGTTGTCGGTACCTGTGCAGAAGGACAAAGATCCGGATCTTCAAGTCGCTTGTGATCCCTGTCTTACTCTATGGTTGTGAGACATGGACACTAAATAGTGACTTGAAGAGACGAATCAATGCCTTATATAATAGTTTCTTCGCAGAATCATGGGGTATCGCTGGGATGATTACGTCTCAAATCAGCGATTGCACCGTGAGACTGAATCGAGGCCTATTACCTGCATAGTCCGTCAGCGCCAACTTCGGCTATATGGGCATGGTCGTAGGGTGGTCGAGGCTACGCGCACCCCGGCGTATGCCCCCAATGATTGATTGATTGATCTCAAGAGTAGATATACATTCCCCGGACTGGCCCTGGCCCCAGGGCTTTAGGGGGGAGATCTGTGGGTTGTCACCGGGAGGCGACCGTAGTGTAACGGTAGCACGTCCGCCCGGCAAGTGGAAGGTCCCGGGTTCGATCCCCGAGCGGTGCCTGCCTTTTCGGTGAACCCCCTACCTCGAACATGTTTGAAGCCAGGAGGAGAAATATAGGCGTTTCGTTCGACTACATGATGTGAAGTATAGTTTTCGGTGGGAAACCATTAGCCATTTAGAACTGGGATGTGATTACTGTTCGAGTATAAAGAAACCCTTTTAACGAGTCATTTATTGAGTCCCAGTTATCCTCATATATTCTCTAAATCTTTATTTTTTTTTCCTTCTTATAGTAAAAGCCTTATAACTCGGCACGATAGGGGCTCTGGCCCTTGCCGAGTTATTCAATGTGCAGAGTTATGCAATGTCCTCCTCTGATATGGGGAAAAAAAAAAAAAAAAATAAATAAAAAAAAAAATAAATAAACACAGTACTGTAATAGCATAAAAACTACACTTAGCAGTGAACGGGTAGCAGCAGGCATGTAATCCAAGGAGAGGGGAGCCTTGTTGTAACATGTAGAAGATGTTAGGGGGACTCAGTCGCATTTTAACACTGGTATCACTTTAATCACTTTATAATCACAACTCTGTACTGTATTGTACACAGTACTGTACCTGTACAACTTAATTTTACATCACTTGAGCACTTAGTTACTGCAACACTATGCCCTGTCCATTAACTCTACCTTCGACTGCGAGTGCATGGGAGGACACAGGGGGCGGCATGAGCCTCTAATCACAGGCGTCACTATAAGAATCCTGCCTGCGCCACCACAGGCGAGGGCCAACCATCACAGCCCTCGAGTGAGCCTCCAGGGCCTACCATCCCACCCCTGGAGCTCACTGCCTACACGCGCTATAGGCATAGGTGAGAAAAAAAAAGAAAAAAAAAGATTTGTCTCTGCCATGCCGAGTTATATCAAATTCTGAGTTATACAGTGCCGAGTTATAAGGCTTTTACTGTATTGTGGGTGGTGGCAGCGTAATCGCCAGGTTTGTGGCGCAAATTAACATCCAGCTATAAGGGGGGGGGGGGGGGGGGCGCTACATCAGTAACAAAGTAACCTCAGTGTTTTCCTTCGCCTTTGTGTTGATCTCGCGATATTCCCGCTCGCCTCACCCTACACGTCGAACTGTCGCTGTAAGTAAGTCTAGCAGCAGTGGGTATTGTAACAACGCCTCTTCTGCACAGCCTCACCTGAGACACCTGCAGTGGTGTGGTGAGGTCCAGAAGAGGAACAGCGTAACACTGTCTTGACGGCAGGATATGTTATATGATAATTAAACAAAATTATGATAGACGGAATATGCGTCTCTTGTTGCAATAAAGGACTGCTTTACTTGTAAACTTATTTCTCCAGTTCGTATCCTATGATTTAGACATCTTATTGATGTGATTCATATGGGGAAAGTCTTACAATTCAACAAATATATTGAACATCATGTGTGCTTGAGTCATTCTTTCAAAAAGTTAATCTAATGTATGAGAATATCAATAAGTAGTACGAAAATTGGCTGAATATACCAGATAACGCCACATAAGAAAATAAGGAGGCTACAAGATAAGATCTTGATACTTTGATCCTATCTAGACACTTTGCAAGTACCAACTACACGGTTATTGACTATACAAAGCGCCACCACGCTAGGACGAACTTGGTGGTCTCGAACCGCTGACCGAATGCAGGGACTATGCACGCAAGACAACAGCTCTACCAACCGCGCCACCCTGACGGGGTGAAGCTACAAGAGGCCGTGAGACCTACACGTGGTAGTTCCTGTTACCTACATCCACCTTTCATCCCCATCCATGAAATTGTCGAACCTTCTTTTAAAACTCCCTATTGACTCCGCACTAAAGGCCTCTTCCATTGGTGCCCAAGTTCCAGGAACCAGGGGGAGCATTTTCGAACACTACTAAGACCATCGGAGGGGACTAAGACCATCTTAGCGCTAGTTGGACATTTTCGGAAGCAAATTTCGCTCCGCCTAGGACAGCGCAGCGAGTGTAGGCTAATGCAGGATTGGGGTCGTCTTAGCCCGCAATTTTCTTCGTCACCATAACAACAATGGTTATATTATTGGTTATATATTATATATTTTAGACTGTATATAGTATATTAGGCTGTATAATACACTATGTATAAATATATATATATATATATTATATATATATATATATATATATATATATTATATATTATATATATATATATATATATATATATATATATATATATATATATATATATTATATATATATATATATATATATATATATATATATATATATAATATATATATATATATATATATATATAATATATATATATATATATATATATATATATATATATATATATATAGGTGTGGGCTATATATATACTATATATATAGGGGTGGGCTGGGTGGAATAGATATGATTTGCGACAGAAACGGTTAGCAGATTAATTCTAAGCATATCAAAACTCACCAGAAAAAAAGCTTCGTTATTCACGATAATATCACATACTGGCTATGATGTGTGTGTGGAGGATGAAAAGGAGAGAGAGAGAGAGAGAGAGAGAGAGAGAGAGAGAGAGAGAGAGAGAGAGAGAGAGAGAGAGAGAGAGAGAGAGAGAGACTCCCTCGGCGTGGTATACGTATTTCCCGCCAAATACAGACTTGTGTCGCGCGCGCTGATTGGTTAGGTGGCACTAAGAAGGGTTGGCCTTCTGTCCCCTTACACGAGGCTAAGATGACGCCCGAAAATGCTTCCTTAGTAGTCTTCTTAGCCCGGTATAACTAAGTCGGTCTTAGGACGCTAAGAGGGTGTAGTTTAGAGCCCCTTCGAAAATGCCCACCCAGTTCTTTCAGTTCAGGGTTGGGTTCTGCAGTTCCTGTTTCTAGGTTCGCGTGTCACAAATGGAACGCAAAAACCCCGTTTTTTTGTTTACAAACAAGCTCAGCTGGCGAGGCAAGAGGAAGAGGAAGAGGAAAAGAGATAGAGAGAGAGAGAGAGAGAGAGAGAGAGAGAGAGAGAGAGAGAGAGAGAGAGAGAGAGAGAGAGAGAGAGAGAGAGAGAGAGAGAGAGAGAGAGAGAAGGGAGAGAGAGAGAAGGGAAAGAGAAGAGAGAGAGAGAGAGAGAGAGAGAGAGAGAGAGAGAGAGAGAGAGAGAGAGAGAGAGAGAGAGAGAGAGAGAGAGAGAGAGAGAGAGAGAGAGAGAGAGAGAGACTCGGCGTGGTATACGTATTTCCCGCCAAATACAGACTTGTGTCGCGCGCGCTGATTGGTTAGGTGGCACTAAGAAGGGTTGGCCTTCTGTCCCCTTACACGAGGCTAAGATGACGCCCGAAAATGCTTTCTTAGTAATCTTCTTGGCCCGGTATAACTAAGTCGGTCTTAGGACGCTAAGAGGGTGTAGTTTAGAGCCCCTTCCAAAATGCCGCCCCAGTTCACAGAACCCAAGAATTCAGGCGTTCCATTTGCGTACGAAAACCTGGGTCCGAGGCGACGCACGTAGTGACTCATCAAAACCCTTGAACTTTCTCTACTCACATTGAGAGGTGGGTAGCCTGGGTAAAGTTTTCAGTTCATAACATACAAAGGCCGCCTTGGGCCCTATTTCTCTTATCGTGAAGGGTTTAAATTGCGGGCTAAGACGACCCCAACCCTGCCTTAGTTTACACTCGCTGCACTGTCTTAGGCGGAGCGAACTTTGCTTCCGAAAATGTCCACCTAGCGCTAAGATGGTCTTAGTCCCCTAAGATGGTCTTAGTAGTGTTCCAAAATGCCGCCCCTGGTTCCTGAAATGTCGCAAATGGAAGAGGCCTTAACTACCTGATGACTGAGTCCATTCCAATCATTTACCAACCTATATGTGATCCGTTTCTCCCTATTTCTTTAAAAAATCTACATTTTACCAGTTTGAATCAGTTACTTCTTGTTCTACCCTGATTACTAGTCGTAAGAACTTTTCTTACATCTCCTTTATTATATTCCTTTAACCACTTAAAAACTTCAATCAGATCGCCCCTACTCTACGCCTCTCGAGTGAGTGTAAATTTAATAGCTTCAATCTTTTCTCATAACTAAAGTTACGCATCCCCTGTATCATTTACGTAAT
The DNA here is from genome assembly GCA_016584305.1 of Chionoecetes opilio. Classification (NCBI taxonomy): domain Eukaryota; kingdom Metazoa; phylum Arthropoda; class Malacostraca; order Decapoda; family Majidae; genus Chionoecetes; species Chionoecetes opilio. The sequence continues at coordinate 13,504 of JACEEZ010026092.1, forward strand.
TCTTCTCTGCACTCGATTCTAACAAGGCTATATCCATCCTGTAATACGGAGACCAAAACTGCACCACATAGTCTAGATGAGGTCTGACGAAAGCCAAATAAAGCCTTAGAACAGTGGTTCTTAACTTTTTCAGAGGTGCCGAACCCTAACGAAAACTTCCGCACACTACCTACCGGGGTAGCCGAACCCTCAAATATTGGAGGAAAAAAAGATTAATACAAATATTCAAGAAAAATTGCTTCAAAATTCAATAGTATATTTGGATAATAAGAAAAATAAATTCTATTTTAATTGATGCAAAAATGAAAGAAAAATTGCCTCAAAATTCAAGAGTATATTTGGATGATAATATGAAGGAAGGAAGGACTCAGAAGCAGTGGCGTATATAGAAGTCCTTAAAAAGGAAGGGAGTACAGGGGTGAATCCAGGATAGTTTTAATGGGGGGGGGGGTGAAGCGAGTCTCAACAGCTGAGGGAGTTTACAATAATAGCAAAATTGCAATGTGTTTCGGAGGGCCTCAGCCAACCCCTGAGACTGGCTCACCGAACCCATGTTAGGAATCACTGCTTTAGAATAACCTCAGCACTTCTACTTTTAACACTCCTGGAGTCCTGGTAATGAATCCTAAAACAATTACTCCTGAGAATACGAACGAATATGACGTATGAGGTGTGGTGAGATCGCCTATGGCAGTGTTACCAACCGTTCGTATGACATACGGCAGACAGCACCGATAGATATTATAGTTTTAAGGTGCCGCAATTAGAGAGAACTGAAACTCGAAATGCCAGTGGTCGCTGGCAGTTTTAACTCACCAAGTTGATAATAAGTTGGTCTACTGGAAAACAAAATATGGGCTTATTCCACTGCACTTAAAACACAAAAGTATAATATTAAGAACGATTTTCTTCTATATGTATATTGTATAGAAGCCTGATTCTGTTAAACATTTATATAACCAAATAACCAAGCAGGTTATAGTTGAGGAGGCGATGGAAATGCTACTCTATGATATTATAGTCAATAACGAATGTTTAGAAGTTAACTATACCTAAGCAGTCATATTTTCCTGTTATTATTGTGTATCAATTAGATACACAGATACACTTAGAAAGCCTGGAAGTGCAATGAGTCGACAAGTCGCAATGTTTTGATTCAATCTTCCCGCCACAATGCGCGGCATGTCACCTCCACAATTATAACCTACTTTGTCGCAGCAACAGAACGATTTCGGCATTCTATATTTTTCTTTTTTCCAAGGCATTGCTTATTGTATTTTGACAAGCGTTTGCCAGACGCAGCAGTACTGTCTTAGAAAACAGTGTGAACATCGCCCCCAATAAAACATGCTACAATACATACATAACAAATATATTAAGCTTTGATACTCGAGGCGAGTAATTTGCATTAAATTGCTATTATAGAACGTTCCATCGTAATGCATGTCATCCATACAATTACTAGAACAACAGAAGAACTATATTTTTAGGTATTCAGATGCGGTGCATCAATATTTATCGCGAAAATTGATTTATGAAAAAACGAGTAGCCGAGCCAAAACACAGTAGACCAACCTTTGAGTTAAAACTGCAAGCGACCACTGGCATTTATCGAGTTTCCGTTCACTGGAATTGCGGGATGACGCCGAGACAGCACCGAAAGGTTATTAGCCCTTTACCAGATGTCTTAACCAAAATTCATGACACGACTTTTGTCTTTGACTGTACAAAGTGTACACTGTAGCTACATAGCTACATCTAAATTTTGACAATTCCCAACAACTGATAAGACATCCCGATTATGACTTAAAATGTACCTTCGTAAACTAGTTTCTATTTGTTTCATAAGTACATACTAAGCACTGTTTCAAGTAGCACATCACATTTACATATGGTTAAAAACTATATTGAAGCTGTATAACATTAAACGTTCAATGATGAAAAGCCTTTTTCCTCTCAAAATACTATGGTCATCGAAGGCAAACCTGCTATTGTTATTTCAACTAGACTAAACTCTAGTGCACACTTCAGAGGAATTAAACATAGCGCTATCTGGTGTTTCTCTGTAATGGTTTACGAACACTCACTGTGAACGAAGCACAGCACAGCCCTCATCACCCGACACCCGTCCTGGAGTAATGACCTCCTGCACTCAGTGGCGTAGGTAGGTATACCTATCAATGTGGGGGGCACCTGGGGGTGCACATAGGTGTGTGGGGGGCACTATGGCAAGCGGAGTTCAGGGGCATTCTGATGCCACATAGAAGGAAGGGTATTAGGGTATATCGTCAGTCACAGGTCCAAGCAGATAACGGCAGCCATGGCCAGTGGGGGGGTACCTGGGGGTTGCCTCCTGATTCTCACGGGAAATGAGGCAACAGCCATTACTTTGCAAGGAGGACTAAACAGCCTCAAATAACAAGAAAGCTCACGCACTCACTCACTCCATCCCTCCCTCTCCCACTCACAGTAGCGCCGTCAGCAAATTTTGACTGTGGTGGCCAAGGGTAGATACAGATCTAGTGTGGGTTGGCCATGACAAAAAATGGTTGAATTTTCATTCAGATCTAGGTTGGCAAATGAGATTTCAGGGGTGGCCGTGGCCACCTCCTAGATACGCCACTGCCCACTCATTTCTCTCACTCTCTCCCAATCCCTTCCTTTCTCTCTCTACTTACCTTACGCTGCAGAAATATGAAGAAAAACAACAAAATAAAGCGTTGCTTGGCCAAAAATCATCCCCTGCCTCTTCCCAGCTGCCTGCACACACGTCCTACCCTCTCACTAGCTCGATCTCGACTGTCGCTCGAAGCAGATTACTCAAGAAACTCAACACTGCTACGAAACACAAAACCTTTCACTATTTCCTTCCCACGCCCTTACGTGTTAACCTTTGACGAATAATTCTTGACCTGTAACGTTATAAAGTCTTAAATGTTAGTAAATGTGAGTTAGCAAAAGTGTTGGTATAGTTTTGTAGTATTTTTTTTTAACGTATATATTGATAGGGTTCGTTAGTGCTTTGAACTCGTTAACAGAGTCGCAGAGGATTGTGGGTATGATATATATATTTTTTTTTTGCTACGTAGTTTGTGGGTTGTTAAAGGACGAGATTGCTTTGTCACTGCACACCAACTGCAGTTGACATGTACCGTAGATAACAGTTAAGTCGCCAGGACAACTTTTTTTTCTGTTTACAGACGTGTGGTGGCGTTAATACTTACATTTCTACATCCATGATTTCAGGAAAGTTAGAAGGGGCTATCTGGAGAGTCTGTGTCATTTTGTGTCTTCATCTGTGTCATATTATGGCTATAAATGAACAAATTACAAAAATATCTACAAAGTGGCTACAAACAGTAGAGTCGCCATCTAGTGTTTATTTAATGAGTGTCGTACCCAGGGCCGGATTATGACCTCTTGGGGCCCCTAGGCTAATTAAATTGTGGGCCCCCTCAGACGGAGTCACCCTCTAACTCGCCCGCACCCGATTTTTTTTTACATTGTATAGCAAAATAAGTGAGCTGAAAAACAATATATACGCTACATTCACAAATAAGTGTTTTACTGTGTTTAGCACGATGATAAACAACCATGGACTGGGGCCCCATGATTTACAGCTAGGGTCCCAAACAGGGGCCCTTTATCTCAAATAAAGGCCTCAAACAGAGGCCCTTTATCTCAAATAAAGGGCCTCAAACAGGGGCCCTTTATCTCAAATTATTTGTAATTTTATTTTAAGTTAAATGAATTATTCAGCAATGCAAAATAAAGATTTTCAAAAAAAATTATATATGGAAATCTTTTAGCAGGGACCCCAGGTTTGGGGCCCCCAAGCTTGAGGGGCCCTAGGCTGCAGCCTATACTAGCCTATAGGATAATCCGGCCCTGGTCGTACCGCTGTCGTCGTCGCCCGAAAAAAAACCGCGTAGTGAAATTTGAAACCGTATATACTTGCAGCTACAAAGCATAAAACAACGCTGAAACAGGGTAGATTATACAGTCATGATATAAACTACTGTGTAACATCTTCAGTGGCACATAAAAATCAGTAGTGATGCTATAATTCGTAATATTTGGCGGCTGGCGACATGGCTGCAGGTGGCGACTTTACTGTTATCTACGGTAGCTATTGACATTCTCTAAAGTAAAATATGCGCCATTGTTACATTACAAGTATATAGAAAACAAAGGAACACAGTATTTTTACAGTTATAAATGAGGAGTTGTTATACTTGCATGATCAGAGCCATAACTATTGTATAACTCAAACGATTCAGTGATGAAGTCAATGTTATTTGTTATCTTAGGCTAAGGTGCAACACCTTTTGTGCGTGCTTGAGTGTGGATATGTGCGTGCGATAGTTACGACCAACAGACTATAAAGACTTATATTTACAAACTCGTTCAAATTTTAGGTCCGGTCACTTGCATATTTTACTTTATCATTTTACAAAGTATTATTTTTTTCTTAGAATAAGAAGACCGCCTAGTCCTACGTCGTTGTTTGAGTTACACTTTGCTCGCTGACAATTACCATTCAACTATGTTTCAAACGGAGGCCTGGCTAGACGACCTATATAGTCCAAACTGAGTGAAAAATTCTTCTAAAATTATTCACAATGAGTGTACCAAAGAATTGAAGTACCTGTGAATGGAGTTGTAGATACCTCCTTGGATCGAATTCCCTGATCTTCCCCATTCTTCGTCCTTCCTGACCCACCCAGACCGCTGCATCATGGTAGCTGAGGGAGGGAGAGAGACCAGCAGCGGTGGTAATTAAGGCAGCAGCAGGTGGTTAATTTATGGCGTGAACATTCTCCCGCTTGCATGATAACACGGATACAAGTTTACTATTGTGCAAGTGAATAGCAAGGAAGAATACTATCAAATGCTGGATCATAAAAGGCACAAGGTTTAAGAATTAATCAGCTCAACTTTCAACCATCATGCTCTCAGTTGCACCGCATCTTAGCAGATATTTCCTACACAATCTGTCGAAAACCACACCCCCAGGAACTATCTCATTTTTCTTATGCATCACTGTCACCATCAGCATTGCAGAAACTCACAAAATACTTATGGACTTCTCGCTCACGTACTTGAGTATTTGATTTCCCTAGTTTTATTTATCTCCTGCAAGAGTAACTTCATCAGCAGCATATTCTGTAGCCTCGATAACATCCATTATGACAACGTGATAAGTTAATGGCGCTGAAACTGTGATGGTGTATGTGATGGTGTCCTTAATGAAGGATTACCGGATTCAATTGCAATCACTTCGTGGTGTTCTATTATCTCTACCCAATCATCCTGCTGCTTCCCTCTTAACGTTGCTTCTCTGACTTAGGTTCATCTTACTTCTAACACAGCCCGCCTTTCCCTCCTGCCCTGTTGTAACTTGCCATATAGCTACAAAGCAGCAAGCCATGAATAGACTGACCTGTGAAGGACATCAACAGCTGAACATTCAGTGCCTGATGGTGTGAGGCATCGCTGACTCAGGAGAAGCATCGACATCTTGGGCCTGGAGGATGTCAGCCCAGATGTGATCCTCACCAACCCAGCGCTGTGCAATGCTGCAAGAAGCAAAGTGCTGTGATCATAATTATTTTGCTGAACGAAATTTAAATTATTGCAGAATACTCGATTCTGATATGTGTATCATAAGGACTTGTCTTGGGAGGAAAATAGACCTAAAAGCTTAAATCACACGTGGTTTCGCAATCACTTATTCCTCCAATCATCCATTTACACCTAAATTTCTTTCACCATGACAACTGAGTAATCGTTCAGTCTATAGTCTATACGCATCTGGATGAGTTCTTTAGCGTGTGTCATGATGCTTTACATTTTTTCTTATCTTGAAGATTGTAAAGGAAGGAGGATTGTAAACCAAACAGAAAATTGTAAACCAAAAAGATTGTAAGGAAATAACACAAGCCAGAGATCCCAGTTTCCTTGGCCCTCGGAGAGAACCTGGTAGCCTCTTAACACCCACTGCCAGCATGCTGTCTGATGCAGTTGTCTGATGGCGGGCCCTTTATACCTTCCTTCCTGTATTAATAATTATTGCCTCAACCACTTGCCTTGAAACATTTCTTCTTATCCAGCTCCTTCCCTCCTCTTACACTCTTTCTCTTCTTTCTTCCGTCCTTCTAACGCTCTCCCTTCTTCCCTCCCTCCCTCCCTTCATGCTCTCCTTCTTCAACTCCACCTCTTTCCCTCTCGCATTATCTCTTTTATCTACACAAACCACATTTTTCGCTTCCTCGTTCTGTCCCTCTCTTCCTTTCCACTCCTCTGTCCTTTCTTTTCACATCTGTAAAATAAATGTGCGGTTCTCAAAACAGAGTAATTGCCACACACAGTTTTCACCTAAAACTTTTTTTTTTTAATGGTTGCTAAGAGAGTGTTTAAAATTACTATACTGTTTAATGGGTTTGAATAATATAGTAGACGGGCGCTATAAACGGTAACGACGTCGCTATGCAGTG
>JACEEZ010026092.1:25000-35000 GCA_016584305.1 Chionoecetes opilio
CGCGGCCTTCGGCAGCAGCAGCAGCAGCAGCATGAAGCCCGTGAGGTGGATATCAACACCAACTTCACGAAGGGAGATAGATGTCTTTGGTAATATTTAGTAGGGGAGCGAGAACCCCTTGAGGAATCCTATGATCCCTGGTGCTCTATCACAGGCGTGGGAGCTGACTGTCTTCTTCAGGAAGGCACAGGTGAGGCGGATAACTGCGGGTTTTTACTCAAAAGTTTTGAGTGGCGGCGCCGCTGGAGCCGCCAGCTCCTCCGCCACTGTAGGTTTGGGCAGGATTAAACGTCTTATTACTCGTTATTATACAACTTAGTGATTATGGTGAGATGTTATATATACTTGTCATTATCTAAATCAATGTAGCACCGTGTGTCACCTTAAATAAGGGTGATTTAAAGATGTTATGATGAGGTGACTGATGGCGAGGCAGAGTGATGGAGAGGCCTTGCCGCGGGCCTCCCCATATCACAAATATTCACTATTTCAACCCACACACACATGCACCTTCTACCACCAAAACACTAGCAACACAGGCTCCTTACTTATACATCTTACTTTCTGATACATTAAAACTCCTTAAAACGCAAGCATTCCGAATAAAACGAGAATTAGTTTGAGATGACGGGGACAAGGCGGGGAGAGGCAGTCTGGCATGCCATTCTTCCCCGGAAATGTCTCGCTGACTTGTGATTGGTCGAGAAGTTTTAAAAACTGTTTATCATTGGCTGGTGGCTGATGACGCGCTTGATGACGTCATTACTCGCCTTAGCCAGTCAGCGCCTTCCGACACGTTAACGACCGAAAAGGGAGGCTTTGTAGCTTTCGTCGTTAGGAAACGAAGTTCGGAGAGATCGTCGTTGCTGGCCCAACTACCTTTGTTGCTGGCTTCCTGCCCCGGCCGTCTGAATGACCTCAGCACGACGCATGGCGCTGTTGAAAACCTCGATTTTCAACACCGCCACTATCAGAGCGCTCGTCATGAGACACAGTGTGGTCGGGCCTAGGGTATCTCTATAAAGAGGGTAACGCCATTCATAGGCCCTATGTTAAACGCTACTGGGCGCCATCTTGGCGCCAAGGCCTCTTCGTTCACCCAAGACACGGGGAAGTTCTCAAGGCATTACCCCGCGTAATCATGTTATACTGTTTAAAAGGGTAGACTGTTATTTCGGAAAAGCTTGTCTATAAATTTTAAAATAAAAAAAATTAAAAACTTAAATAAAAAATATGAACTTAAAAATTGATGAACTTTTAAAAATTAAAAAGGGGGATATAAATTTTTCCAGTTTAATGGGGTTTTCAAAAAACTTTTTAAATTTCTTTCCTTGCAATTTGTTTTTAAAAAATAAAATTCCTCCCTTGGTTCCCCAAAAAAATTTTTTCTCTCCCCTCTCGCTCTCTCCGCCTCTCTCTCTCTCTCTCTCTCTCCTCTCCTTTTTCTCTCTCTCCTCTCTCTCTTCTCTCTCTCCTTTTTTGTGAAAAAAGAAATAAATGAAAAAATGAGGAGTAAAAATAAAAAAACCTTTTTTTTCCTCTCTTCTCTCTCTTCTCTCTCTCCCCCCCCCTCCTTTTCTCTCTTTTCTTCTCCCCTCTCTTTTCTCTCTCCCCCTCTCTCTCTCTTCTCTCTTCTCTCTTTTTCTCTCTCCTCCCCCTCTCTTTTTTTTTTTTTTTTTAAAATTTTTTTTATAATAAAATAATATATATATAAAAAAATATATTAAATAAAAAAATAATAAATAAAAATAAATAAAAATTTTATTAAAATATATTAAAAAAAAATATATAATATATAAATATAATATATAATATATATTTATTAAATATATATATATAATATTATATAATATAAAATATAAAAATATATTAAATAAAATATATTAAATAATATAATTTTAAATTTTTTATAAAAATAAAAATAAAAAATATTATTATAAATATATAAAAAATATAATATTTATAAATAAATATATATATAAAAAAAAAATATATATATTATATATATATATAAAAATTTTTAAAATTTAAATAAATTTTTAAAAAATATAAATTTATAAAAATAAATATATTAAATATATATATTATATATAAAATTTTTATATTATATATATATTAAAAATATAATATATAAAATAATATATATTTAAATATATTATTATATAATATTTAAATTATATAAATATTAAAATTTAAAAAAATAAAAAATTTATTTATTATAAATTTTATATTATATATTTTTATAAAATTATAAAAAATATATATATATATATTATTATATTTTATATAAATTAATATTTAAATATTATTTAAATTAAAAATATATTTAAAAATCTTATCTTTATAAATTTTAAATATTATATAAATTATTTATATAATTAATATTAAATTATTATATATTAAAAATATATTATAAAATATATTATTAATTTTATATTATTTTAAATGTAATATATATATTTTTATATTATTAAAAATATAAAATTTTATTATATTTAAAATTTTAATTTTTTTTAAATTATTATAATTTTTTATAAAAATTTAATATTATTAAAAATTAATATAAAATATATTTTTTATATTTAAATTTTTATAAATATATATATTTATATAAATATAATTTATAATTTTTATTATTTTATATATTTAAAAAATAATTATATATAATAATTAATTATAAATATATTAATATATTTAAATTAATATAATTTAAAAATTATAATTTTTTAAAAATATTATTATATATTTTTAAAATATATTAAATTTTAAATATATATAAAAATTTTAAATATATTAAAAATAATTTAAAAATATAAAATATATTTATAATAATATATTTTAAAATATTTAAATTTTATTATTTTATTATATAAAATATTATATTTTAAAAAATTTTTTTTATTATATTATATTGTTTTTTTTATATATAAAAAATTATAAATTTTTTTATATATTATTATATATATTTTATATATATATTTTATTATATTATATTTTTATATATATATATATTTTAAAAATTATATTTATATATAAAATTTATATTAAAATTTTTTTTAATTATCTATATATATTATATATATATTTTAAAAAAAAAAATATTTATATATATATTTTATATTTTATAATATATTTATATAAAATTTTATAATTTATATTTTATTTTATATTTTATATATATATATATTTATATATATATATATTTTAAAATATATTTTTATATATATTTTTTTAAAAAATTTTTTAAAAATTTTTATTTAAATTTTTTTTTTTTAATTTTTTTTTTTGAAAAAATTATTAAATTTTTTTTTTAATTATTATTAAATTATTATTTTTAAAAAAATTTTTTAATATTAATATTTAAAAATTAAAAATTAAATAAAAATTATAAATAAAAATTATAAAATTTAATTATTTATAATTTTAAAAAAAATAAATTTAAAATTAAAAATTAAAATAAAATTTTAAAATTAAATATTTTAATTTTAATTTTTTAAAAATTTTTCAATTTTATTTTAAAAAAAAAAAAAAAATATAAATATTATAAAATTTAAATTTTTTAACTTTTAAAAAAATTATTATAATTTAAAAAAATATAAAAAAAAAAAACCCCCGCAAAAACCCCCCGGGGGGGGCTTTTTGGGGTATTGGGGGGTATTGGGGGGTTTTCCCCCCCCCAAACCTTTTTCCCCCCCCAAAAAAAAACTTTCCAACCCCTTCAACCCCAAAAATAAAAAATTACCCCCCACCCATTCACTCCCCCCTTACCTCTCCCCACCCTTCATCACCCTTTCCCATCACCCCCCCCCATTTATCCTTACCCCTCACCCCCACCCATTCACTCACCCCAAACCCCTACCCCCATTACCCCCCCCATTAATCCCCCAACCCCCCCCCACCCTTCCCCCACCCCCCCCAACCCCTTAAAAAAAAAAATACCCATTCAATCCCCCCCAAAATTTTCCCCCAACTCCAAACCCCCTTTTTTTTAAATTTCGCAAAAGGCGCAAAAAAAGAAAAAAAAAAAAAATTCGAAAATTTTATAATTTTAAAATTTTTAAAATTTTTAAAAAAACCCTATATATTCCCCCCCAAATTATAAAAAAAAAAAAAAAAAAACAAAAAAAAAAAAATTTTTTTTTTGTTTTTTAATTATTTTAATAATAATAATTTAAAAAAATTATTTTTAAAACCCATTAATAAAAAATTATAATTAAAAAAATTAAATTAAAAAAAATTATAAATTTATAAAAAAATTTATAAAATTACCCTAATTATTTAATAAAAAAATTATAAATAAAATTCATAATTAATATAATAATTTTTAATTTAAACCCAATTTTTTTTTTAAAATTTTCCCCAAAGGGTTAAAAAAAAAAAAAAAATAAAAATTATAAATTTAAAAATTTTTTAAATTTAAAAATTAATTAATTTAAAAATAAAGGAAAAAAAACCCCAAACAATTTTTTATTTATTATATATAAATTTTATATATTATATATTTAAAAAATTATTATAATATATAAAAATTATTTTATATAAATTATAAATTTTTATATAAATTTTTTTATATATTAAATATTATTATTTAAAAAAAAAAATATATATAAATAAAATAAAAATATATTTTAAAATTTTATATATAATATAAATTATATTTTATTTAAAAAAAAAATATATTTAAATAATATTATATATAAATAAAATAATATTTAAAAATTATAAATATATAAAAATTTTATTATTATATAATAAAATTTTATAATATATATTATATATTATATATATATATATATATATAATTTTATATATATAATATATATATATATTTATTTTATTTATAAAAATTTTAAATATATTAAAAAAAAAAAAAAAAAAATTAAAATATTAATTATATTTATTTAAAAATATATATATATTTATATTAATTTATATTATATATTAAAAATATATATTATAAATTATATTTAAAAATATTTATAAAAAAAAAAAAAAAAAAAAAAAAAAAAAAAAAAAAAAAAAAAAAAAAAAAAAAAAAATTAATTAAAAAATATAATTTTTTATTATTTTATTTTTAAAATTTTTAAAATAATTATTAAAAAATATTAATTAAATATTAATTTTTTAAAAATTTAAAATTTTAAAAATTTATAAAATTTTTTAAAATATAATTTTTTTAAAAAATTTTTATTTAAATTTTTTTAAAAATTTTTAATTATATTTAAAAAAAAAAATTTTAAAATTTTTATATTTTTTTTTTTATAAATTTAAAAAATTTTTTTTAAAAATATATTTTTTTTTTTTATTATTAATTTTAAATTTTTCAAAAAAATTAAAATTTTATATTATATAATAAATTTTATTAAATATTTTTTATATTAAAAAAATTATTTATTTTTTAATAATTTTTAAATTTTTATAATTAAATTAAATAATTTTAAATTATTTTTATTTTTTTTTTTAATAATAAAAAAAATTTTATATATAAATAATTAATATTAATATATTTAATTTTTTAAAAATATATAATTAAAAATATTTTTATTAAAAAATAACAAAAAAAAAAAGAGAGGAGAGGAGAGAGAGAGAGAGAGAGAGAAGAGAGGGGAGAGGAAGGAGAGGGAAAAGAGAAAAGAAAAAAAGGAAGGAAGAAAGGGGGGGAGGAAAGAAAAAAAGGGGGGGGGGGGGGGCGGTGGGAGAAGGAGAGACAAAAGTTAAAAGTTTATGTAATTTAGTTTTTAAAAAAGAAATGTAAGGGGAAAAAAAAAACGTTTAGGGGTTGCACTTTAAAGTAAAAGAAATTTTTAAAGTTAACCTTAATGTTTGCATGGTATTATATATGTATCAAAAAAACGAAATATGTCAATGAAAGCTATTAATTCTGCTTCTATTGATATCTGCCATCTTATAGTGTCCCACAAAGTTATACATGACGACGAGTTTTAAGTGAATGTTAAGTTCATCATATTTCTTCAGAGTCTCATAATGACCTTTATTTAATGTGTTTTACTATGTTTTATGTGATAATCTTATAGAACAAACATTTCCGAAGATAACAGTCTATCCTTTATACATGTATAACATGATATACTGCGGGGTAATGCCTTGAGAACTTCCCCGGGTCTTGGGTGAACGAAGAGGCCACAAATCGAGTTGTCGCTACTCTATATAATACAGGTACTCTAGTCGGGGCTTAAACGATCTATTGATTCTATACTCTAAGAAAGGAGAAATTACGTTACTGCATTGTTTTATAACTGTTATGCTTATGTCATCAAATCCAGGTGAAGTTACGTTAAGATTCTGTACAACAGATTCAATTTCTTTACTTGATGTTGGTCGAAGATGAAATGAAAAGGAAAAAGGTTCTGGGAGGTATTACTTAAATAAATCATTATGATCAGTGTAATGGACTGATTGTGGAACAGTATTACAAAAATACTCATTAAATGCAATGGCAATATCTTTGTTATTAGAGAGAGAGAGAGAGAGAGAGAGAGAGAGAGAGAGAGAGAGAGAGAGAGAGAGAGAGAGAGAGAGAGAGAGAGAGAGAGAGAGAGAGAGCGAGAGCGAGAGCGAGAGATGTAAAATGCTCATCAGAAACACCATGGAAGATTGAATTGAATGTTTGTAGGGAGGTGACAAGAATCATAAATTATATAGTGTGTGTGTGTGTGTGTGTGTGGTGGGTCGCTGGTGGGCTGGGGAAGAGGAAGGGGAAGGGGAAGGGGAAGGGGAGGGGAAGGGAAGGGGAGGGGGAAGGGAATGGGAAGGGAGGGGGAAGGGAATGGGAAGGGAGGGGGAGGGGATGGGACGGGGAAGGGAAAGGGGAAGGGGAAAGGGATGGGAAGGGTATGTCAAGGGGAGGTGAAAGGAGTGATTTAATTGATTGTTAAAAGACGTCGTAACCAGTGGCGGCTCGTGATACAATAAAATTGGGGGACTGCAAGCTAGCTGCTTTACACAACAGTAGGATACACAAATTTTACCTATCTCAGGTATGATTTGTAGTTGATGTTCACGGATTTCAGGGCATGGTAGTCGTTGTGGTAGTAGAAAGGATGGTGGGGGTGGTAGTGTTGGTAGTATATAGAGGGGATGGCTGAGGTGGTGATGGTAGAATTACAGTATTACTTGAAAATAAAGTCGGTACCGCTTGATTTCAGTCTTTTCATTTAATGTCAGCTGGGATAAGTTGATGTTTTGCAAATACTTCACTGGATTTTCCATCGTCATAGGGTATTAAAGAAAGCACGATTTAACCACACCGTCTTCTTTTATATTTAAAAAAAAAAAATTTCAACAAAAAGGGGGATGCGCGAACGCAATCCCCCGCTAACAAAAATTTCGCACTCGAGTTAACCACATTTGGGTTAATCGCAAGGGTCAGCACCGCCGGAGTGCAATGGTGGGCCTTTCCCTGAGAAAACCGCCTTCAGGATCGCGGTATCTCCTGTGCCAGGTAAGTATACACACCGTCTACACTCACTGTAAACACGAGAGGGACGAAACTAAAAAGCTGTCTCGGCTGCAGCTCTTTGTGTTCACAAGTGGCGCGGCGGCAGCGCAGACATGAATCGTACAGCAAATATGAAAGTAACTTACATTTAGGTCTGGATTTAATGAAAATTCACTTAGTATAGTATTGAAAATAACATATGACTTTTTATCATGATATATTTGTTGGGAGTGTATCAATTTTGCTGTGTCTCTAAATGGTTCATACACCTGGCAGTGAATGTCTGGGGGTGCTGCAGCTCTGCAGCCCTATGCCACGAGCCGCCACTAGTCGTAACTGAGTAGGAAGGAAGGGAAGGAAGGAAAGAAGGAAGGGGAAGTGAAGGGAAGAGAGATGGGAAGGAAGGGAAAGTACAAGGTAGGTAAGTACAAGTGTGAATTTTGGGTCATTAAAAAGAAAATATATAAAAAAAATAACTGAGTGAAAGTAAGGAACTGAGTGAAAGTAAGGATTTTGGTTATTTTCACCTTATTTCCGATTCTTTTTTTATGTTACTTTATTTTTCCTCGATTCACGTTTTTGTTTTGCTTTTTTTTGTCCTTCATTACGTTTAAGAAACCTATCAAGAAAAAAAAGAGTAACGAAGTATAAAAAGTAAGGTTTTTGGTGCATTGCATCTTACTTTCAATACTTTGTTTCTGTTACTTTCTTTTTACAAAAGTTTAGGTTTACAAGTTGTTTGAATAGATTGTAAGCAATATACATCGTATTGTGCCACCTTGTGTTTGGAAGAAAATATATAAATGGAAAAAATATGTCTTGGACTAAATTAAACTATGAGAAAAGGGAAATATGTTGTCTCGTCACCAATATTTTCCTCTCTCTCTCTCTCTCTCTCTCTCTCTCTCTCTCTCTCTCTCTCTCTCTCTCTCTCTCTCTCTCTCAGCCATAGAAAATAAGACTTTTATATAACATGACTAAGACATACACACACTAACTAAAATAGTTATTATTATTATTAATATTACCATTATTAGGTAATGGCACATCGGCATCTCGAGTGTTTGAGGATGTGCCTGGAGGACATCGCCGAGGAGTACCAGGCCTACAGCGGCGCCGTGCTGCTGCTCTGGGCCGCCGGGGTTGCCCTTGCTCTGATGTTCAGGGTTTTGTCGTCCCTGGTGCGACCCCGACCCAGCGGCGAGCGAGGACTGGTCGAGTGTGAGGCTCGACCTAGAGCAGCGGAGCAGCTGGAAGGCCGATCCCTCCCGAGGGTGGTGGTGGTGGTCGAGCCGCTGGTGCACCAGGGGGAAGGGAGCCGCCGCGACGCCCTTCACGGGATCTTACAACAAATCCCTCTCCTCAGCTTTTTTATATCAGAATCTCGCACGGGAATCACTAACCATCGCATTAGGCCCCTCCCGCTGCCGCACTGCCCGGCCATTACTGATCGCAGCTCCTCGCCGTTGATAACACACTTCTTCCACGATGAGGCGATCGCACAACCACATCAACACCCGCCAGGCCAATCCCATCCCATGCCGCCCCTTCGCCTATATTATCCTTTACTTGCATTACCCATTACAAAGCTCAATCCCCAGCCACATTCCCCTCCAAACCCTACTTGGGTGAAGAAACAGTCAAAATCTCGTCCCCAAACTAAGTCCCATAACCCAGACTCAGGAGCAGAAACTGACGCTCATTACCTGCCTCTACTTCTCATTCCAAGGCCTCTGCTTCTGAAGACCCACACGAAGACCCACTCACGAAGTCCCCGCCTCTCTCACCGTCAAGACAGCCACAAGTCCTCTAAGGAACAGGCTTATCCCTCACAAGTCTTGCAGGCAATATTCCCCAGGCCCAGTCCTGAACGCAAACCTGTGGTGACCCTGTATCCTTCCACTCCCCGCTCTAAAATCCCACCTCTCATGTCCCTCCGTCTGTCTCCTCCTAAACCATCAATGTCCACTCCCCGCTCTAAAATCCCGCCTCTGATGTCCCTCCGTCTGTCTCCTCGTAAACCATCAATGTCCAATCCCCGTCAGAGAGCTCCGCCACATATGTCCCCACGCCTTTACCTTCCCAAATCCCATAAGACCCCTCCCCGGCCCTAATCATCGCCCTTGTGTCCTTGTACGTGTCTCCTCATCAACCCCGATGTTCACGCATCGCCGTACAATCCCGCCCATGATGTTCCCACGTCTGTTCCCTCCCGTACAGGTAAAGTCCCCTCCCCTGCCTACAAGCCCGTGACACCTAAGCCCAGGCCTCGCCCTCAGCCTCGCGCCGGGACATCCTACTGCCGGTGTCCGCTGCTGTGTCTTCTCCATCGTCACGAAACACCAAAACATATTTCACCCAACTAAGAAAAAACACAAGGGAACCACCGGCGTGGTCGTCCCAGCCGTGAGGTGGAGATAAAACTTACACAATACAGTCACCTCGCTGGTTGAGGCACACCGTCTCCTCAACCTGGAGCAGGAGACTCGCCGGAGCACCTGAAATAGTTAGCGCACCAAACGGTGATGACAGCGGCGAGGA
>JACEEZ010026092.1:40000-42500 GCA_016584305.1 Chionoecetes opilio
TGGTCTTGAGCCAGGAGATCTCAAATCCCAAAGGCTTTGTCTCCTGGTGCAGCGCCTCGAGAGCCTTCACCAGGACCTCCAGCGACTCAGCAAAGATTACTGCATCATCGGCAAAAACAAGATCAGTGATTTTGGTGTTGCCGAGGGATTCTCCACAATCACTTTGATCTACAACTTTGCCCAATACCCAGTCCATATAAGTGTTGAAAAGTGATGTGGCAAGGACGCACCCTTGCCTCACTCATGTATTCACAGGAAAGAAGCTGGATACACCTGCCCCACACTTCACAGCACTCTCAGTCCCAGAGTACAGACCAGTCATCAAACCAATATTCCTTGCAGGAATCCCGCGAAGTCGCAGAAGATCCCAGAGTGACTCACGATGCACTGAGTCAAACGCTTTTTGAGATCAACATAGGCTGCAAGCATCCCCTGTCGAAATCACGTCACGTCCTAGCTTGTTATGACTAGCATAAATGTCGTCGTCATTCTGATGACCAAGGGAGGAAGCTGCGAGAGCGAGTGGCGAACGATGAAGAACGACTAGCAGTGTACTGTACTCTCTCCAATTACTCTGTCCAATTACTGTCTTAGCACCTTCTTTTGACCTACGCCGACTAGGCAGCTGTTTAGAGGAATTTTCCTATTTGTCACGCCCCCATTAGCCAGCTTGGGTGTGATTTATCCCCTCATTTTTTAAGTGGTTAACTTGACATAGCTTCTACTTTGTTGTGATTTATCTTCCCATTTTTTTAGTGATATTCATATATTCTACTTTGGTGTGAATTTATATTTCCATATTTGTGGGATTTTCTCATATTTTCTCATTTGGTACAGTTTATCTCATTATTTTGTGTTATTTTCTCATGTTATCTTCGTGTAGTATTTTCCATACATGTATTTTTTTAGTGATTCATTTTCATATATTCTCCTTGGCGTCATTTTTGGTCATAGGTTTATTTCAATCAATTGTTGGTGTTGCCATTCATCTTCATTTTTACCCCTTACGTTCCCTTATATATCTCCTATGTTATGTTCATATCTTTATATCCCTATAATACTTGAGGCCACGTATTCTTTCAACGGGGGGGGGGGGGGGTTAATGTACTGTACTCTCTCCAATTACCTCTCTCAATTACTGTCTTAGCACCTTCTTTTGACCTACGCCGACTAGGCAGCTGTTTAGAGGAATTTTCCTATTTGTCACGCCCCCATTAGCCAGGTGTCTTTTCTCCGCGCTCCTTGACTTTCTATAAAGGTGGTTGACGCGTTTGCCCGGCAGACACACACTCAACTCACACATCACCCTTTTTGCACTACAAATTTTAGGTCACGCATTTTCGTCTACGTGTCTCNGGAATTCCCCCCCCCCGGGTTTTAAAAACCCCCCTTCCCTTTGGGTTGGGGCCCCCAAATTGGGGGTTTTAAAAGTTAATTCCCCCCCAAAACACCCGTTACACCACTTAAACACGAGAGGGATGAACTAAAAAAACGTCTCGGCTGCAGTTTTGTTTCACAAGTGGGGGGCGGCAACGAGATAGAATCGTACAGCAAATTAAAAAGTAACTTACATTTGGTTTGGATTTAATGAAAATTCATAGAACGTATTGAAAATAAAATATAATGATTTTCATCATGATATATTTTTTGGGAGTGTATCAATTCTGCTGTTCTAAATGATTATAACGGCAGTGAGTGTTGGGGGGCGCAGCCTGAGCCCATCCCACGAGCCGCCATGACTACCACTACCACTACTATTACTGTTATACTACCATAACTACTACTACTAAAACTACTACCACTTCTACCACTAAAAACAACAAAAAAATAGGCTACCACTACCAAGAAAACCAAAAACTACAACTGGATTAAATGTTTACCCACCAACACTAGTCACTAAATCTGTAACTCTTTGGCCCCAGTTTTGATCCCCGCCCCCCCACTAAATCACAAAATCACGTCACAACGACAGCGAACCGTAACGAGATAATTAACGAGGCCCTTACTCTTAAAACCACACACACACACACACACACAATTTTTATCGGTAGGACATCTTCATCCTGACAATGGTGACGAGAGAGAGGAGAGAGAGAGAAGGATTGGGGGGGGGGGGGAGCGAAAAGAGAGAGAGAGGGGAGAGAAAAGGGGAATGAGAGAGAGAGGAGAGAATGAAGAGAGGGGACGAGGAGAGAGAGGGGAGAGAGAAAAAAAAAAACTGGGGGCGTTAAGAGGCTTCAAAGCGATTGGAACCTTTAGTGATCTCAAGAATTGCTATTTTGGGAAAAGCCTTGCGAGAGAGAGAGAAAGAGTGGTGTGAGAGAGAGGGGAGAGGGGAGAGAGAGAGAGAGAGAGAGAGAGAGAGAGAGAAGAGAGAGAGAGAGAGAGAGAGAGAGAGAGAGAAGAGAGAGAGAAGAGAGAGAGGAGACACACACACGCACACACAGACAGATAAAGAGAGAGAGAGTGGGAGGAGAGAGATACACACACAGACAGATAA
>JACEEZ010026092.1:45000-65000 GCA_016584305.1 Chionoecetes opilio
GTACACATACATTTATGCGCACACACAGACACCTACATACCCATAAATTTACACACACCCAAACATACTTACACATTAACACAGTGTAATATACAAGTACACACTCACATAATGAATCCATGCATACCTACAGAATGACTTAGTGTGTATAACTTTGAAGCAACAATTTCTTGAGTTTATGTTTGAAGGATATTTGAGTTGTGGAATTTTTTTATTTCTGCTGGTAAACTATTCCATAATTTGACACCTCTGACTGAAACATTTTGCTGAGCATGAGTAGTCCTGCAACGTGGTATTCGTAACTGTAATGACCTTGTAGCAAAAGTATGTGAAATGTAGTGAAAACCGTTATCAACAGGATACACATGTAATGATTTATAAACAAATAAGTTTGATTGCAGAGATATTATATCAGACAGTTTGAGTAACTGGTGGTCTCGAAATAGTGGGTTGGTGTGCTCATATCGTGATTTATAAAACATAACACGTATTAACTTTTTTTGAGAAATAAATAGATTATCCACATATGTTTTATATGCTCCCCCCCAAATTGTTGAACAATACAGTAGATATTGATATCCTAGTGTTGAATATATTTGAATAATACACTCAAAAGTGATACAGCTACGAATTTTATATAAAACGCCAGATAATTTAGATATTTTAGTACATAATTGATTTATTTGTGATCTCCATGTTAATTTATTGTCAATGGTTATACCTAGAAATTCATATTCTTCAACTTTACACAAGGATAAATCATTTATTTTGACGTCAATATGGGCTGCACTAGTCATTAGAGGGTGGGATACCATGTAGCATGTTTTAGAGATGTTCAGTGTTAGTTCATTGCTTTTTATCCAGTTAGATACATTAATTAACTCTTGAGTTTAGTATATTCTCTATTTCACCAAGATCTTGTCCCTGAATATATATGGAGGTGTCATCAGCAAAAAGCAAAAACTTCAATTTATTACTACAACGTAAAATGTCATTGATATAGATAAGAAACAAAACTGGGCCTAAAACTGAACCTTGTGGTACACCATAGCAGATTGATTCATGTGAAGATGCAGAATTATTTATTATATACAGTGTATTGTCTTCTGTGGCTTAAGTAGCTGTTGAACCAGTCGTGTGCCGGGCCACGAATGCCATAAGTTTTCAATTTCTCTAATAAAATAGGATGAGAGATGGTGTCAAACGCTTTTGATAAATCACAAAATACTGTTATTTGATGCATCTTGTTGTCTAATGCGTTATAAATACTATTACAAAGGTGATGGATTGCTAACTCTGTACTATAGTTGGGTCGAAAGCCATACTGAAATTCTGTTAGTAATGTAGATTTTGACAGGTACTCCATTAATCTGCTTACAACAGTTTTTTCAAAGATTTTACTAAAGCTTGAAAGGATAGAAACAGGTCTGTAATTACTAAAGAGAGACTTCTCACCTTTTTTAAATATGGGAACCACTTTCGCTAATTGTAACTGTTTTGGAAAACTACCTTCTTTAAACGACCGATTAATGATATAATCTAAAAAGTTAGAGACTTCACAGCTGCATTGTTTTATAGCTTTAATATTAATATCATCATAGCCTGGCGAAGTTGTCTTAAGGTATTTAATAATGGATTCGATTTCTGGTATTGATGTAGGTCGAAGGAAAAATGAAAAGGGTACAGGGTCAGGTAGGTACTGTCTAAATGAAGTAGCACTTGGCACAATGTTCTGAGCTAGTTGAGTAGCAACATTACTAAAATAATCATTAAATGCAGTAGCAATTTCGTTATTGTTAGATGTTGTTTTATTGCAAAAAATTATAGAATGTGGTAATTTTGACTGGTTCTTTCCCATTAGATTATTAACAATACTCCAAGTTTTTTTTGCATCACCTGCTTTCTCGCGTAGTCTGGACCTAAAATGATTGTCTTTAGCTGCCCTAATTATAGTTGTTAATGAGTTCCTGTACCGTTTGAATATTCTTTCGTAAGTTAGTGGCCACTTAGCGTATACTTTTTGCAATCTGTTACGATGTTTGATGGAATTCCTGATTGCTGTTGTGATATAAGTCTTACCTAGGTGTTTGTCCTTAACAAAAATTTTCTTAGCAGGAAAGTGTTCATTATAGAGATTTTGAAACTTATTCATATATATATCAAAAGTTTCATCAACTCCTCTGTCTTTTAACTCCAATTCCCATTTATAATTCTTCAAATCATTTCTAAAGGCATCGATGTAAGTATCAGTGATTATTCTTCTGGTTAGGATATGAGAACAATGTGTACTATTAATGTGAACAGAAAATATGCTAAAAATTGGGAAGTGGTCACTGATGGAAGTATACAATATACCACTCTCTTGGTAATTAAGGAAATTATTAGTCCAAATGTGATCTATTAATGAAGCAGAGTTATTAGTGACTCTAGTAGGTTTATTTATCGTGGAGTAAAAAAAGTGGAAAAAAAGCAAATTAATAAAGTTGCAAACATGATTATCATTGCTTTTTAGCAAATTTATATTAAAATCTCCCATTAAGTAACATTTCATGTTGAATTTTGATAAAAAGTCTAAAATATTCTCCATGGACAGAAGGAACTCACTAAGATTAGAATTTGGGGCTCTATAAATAATTACTATTATAAATTTAATGGGCTGTTTGAGTTCCAAAAATAAGGATTGAATGTGAGGTAGCTGCAAAGAGACATCGTTAAGGGGTACACCTTGGAAGGACTTTTTAAGGTATATTGCCACACCTCCACCTCGTGTAGTCTTATTTCTATAATGGGCAGAATAACCGTTCAAACTATAAAGTTGACATATTTCATCGTTTAGGCGAGTTTCACATAAACCAAGGACATCAAACTCTATACCAGATGGACTTAAACACTGATCTAAAAAGGATTCAAGATGAAGGGGTACACTGCTAATATTATAATTATAGGACAAAATTATCAAACTGTTGCTAGAAGACTTACATTTTAGATTTGAATCATCACTGAAGAAATAATTACAAACTGGATCTGGATGTACACGGTCACTCACATTATCCTCAATAGGGTCCCCGCCGATGCCGTAAGAACTTGAATCAAAAGTCATACTGTTAATAACATGTAAAGGAAAACTATGAGTATCATTAGTCAAAGCACAACTAAATTCAATATCACTTAAGTTGTGGAAAGGAAAAACTTGATCACTATCCATGAAAAGGATAGGAAGTAGATGATTGTACTTTACCAATCGAGAGGTTTAAACAGCTTTTCGTGCAGGTTTAGGCTTCTGTTGCGTTGATACGCTTCCCCCTCTGGACGACGAAGCCGCTCCCTCCCTGGTGGCAGCGGCACCTGTAGGTGTTTCAACAGAGAGAGAGAGAGAGAGAGAGAGAGAGAGAGAGAGAGAGAGAGAGAGAGAGAGAGAGAGAGAGAGAGAAAGTAAAAAATGTATATACGCCTCATCGGGTCTCTATCTCCTCCTTCTACTACTACTTCTACCACTACTACTACTACTACTTCTACCAGTACTACTACTACTACTACTACTACTACTGTAGTAGTAGTAGTAGTAGCCACCATCAAAACAGACGGCTCCCACTGAGAAAGCTCTGCAATTATTCACAATTTCTGAAGTTCCCTGGGGATCTACTGTGAGAATCATGATCAGAAGAGATCAATGAAGTGTTCCTGCATCATCATCTTCAGTGTGGATGTGAACCTGTGAACATCTGAGCTGCCTTGAAGGTTTATATAGGATGACTGCTTGTGTTACGGCCGGCCAAGGAATCGTCATGGTGGCTTGACAGTTCTGGAACCCTCTACAATTGTGTCTCCCTGACAGTGAGTTGCACTACATTGATAAATGTTAATGGGGACGTCTTCTTTTTATATCTGAGTGATATACTAACAAACTTGAGTAATCATTGTTGAAGAAACGCAATTGAAACTACCTCCCATTTTCTATGCGTTGCCATGACAACCAGTTGGCCCGTGAAGTTGCCAGTGACTAAGTAACAGTCAGTATGGGTGAACAAGAGTATATCGTTAATAGCCTTCTGTGCTTCTTGAATTCAGCTAAGAAAGATTATCCTCCTGATACCTTGATAGATGTCCTTCTATTTTTTACTCCCATGAAGAAATAAAGAAGGGAAAGGAGCTACTCTGCAATCTTTTAAAGAAAAATGTACCATGGAGGAGGGACCATGATAAAAAACGCAAGGATCTTCTAGACATCATTGACCTGCATGAAGGACTGAATGTGAGTGATTATCACTTCGTTACTAACACTTATAAGCGGTTACCTCCAATGGGGTTGGAAATGTTTGGACCCATGTTGGCTAATCTCTCAGAAGAGGTCACAAAAATTAATGAACTGCTTCCTAAAATCCTGGACATGAAAACGGAGGTGTTAAACACTGCAGACTCAATGAGACAAGTGAGAGGAGATGTTTGTGAGCTAAAAAGTAAGTTTTGCAAAGCTATTGAAGGAATAGAGGAAGCTATCAAGGATGTAGTTAACGACATAACAAGAGAAGATATAAGACTTGATGCTGACCTTGAGGAGTTAACGTCCCTGAGAATTGCTGCAACTGGCTTACATAAGACTACACCTTCAAGAAAGGATGCCAAGCGAGACTATGCCGAAGCGTTGGGAATGCCTGCGTCTAGTACGGGAAAGAAGGTATGAGGAGTCATCATGAAGAGGAAGGGCGTGGTGCCAGCCAGGAGGAGGATAACCAGCGCATGAGAGGTACTGCGGGTGTGCCTGAACGATCCAGAGGAGCTGAGACAAGGATGAGGAATGAAGGCGTGAGGGGCAGCACTTCTGCTGCCCATTTTAATAACCCCTTAACAGGTGCTATTCCTAAGAGGGTAATGGAATATACTAACAAGTCATCTGCTGCGGAATCTCGTAACAGAGTGATTTAAAAAGAAGTGTAGAGCCAGCTGTGGGCACAAACTGGCAGGTGGCACAGTCACGGCGGAGTAAAAGGACTGGTGTAAGAGGACAGCGGAAGTGTGAGGATTTACCCTTTAGAGCTGCTACCAGATTTGTCGATATCTTCATAGGAGGAGTAGACAAGCAAGTTGAGAAGGATGATATACAAGGTTATATTAGAAAAGTGAGTGGAGTGGAAATTAATTCAATATCTGAGCTGGAAATCAGATCTCAAGATGTTAGGGCATTCAAAGTAAATGTTAGCATTAATGACAGGGATACTCTTTCAATCCTGATTTCTGGCCTGAAAACATTGTGGTTGATAAATTCTATGACAGATCTGGAAGAAGAAACCAAGGTATCAACAGGGAATAAGGAATTGGTTTAGTATTTTACTTAATTTCTGGTTTTTTATCCTTTAATCTTAAATATTTTATCAAGATGGATTCTAAATATCTTAGTTTGTGTACTTTTAATTGTTGTTCATTGATGAAAAATATTAATCTGATCAGGGACTTAACTGGCCTAGGATATGATTTTATATTTTTACAGGAAACTTTTTTAATACAAGAAAAACTGGGGATGCTAGATTTTATTGATGAAAACTATGATTGTGTTGGAGTGGGTGCCACCTTCTCAGAGAAGGCGCTGCAATCCATGGCTGGCAGACAGGAAGGTGGGATGGCTATTTTATGGAGGAAAAATCTTAACCTGAAAATTAATAAGATAATTTAGGAAAATAATGTTATGGTATTGAGTGTTAATATCTTTGGAAGAAATATTATTTTTATAAATGTGTACCTGAACAGTGATGTTTGGGAGATCTCAACACTGAATCAATACCTGAAATCATTGTCTTTGTTAGAAACTTTTATGCATGATCTTAATTTTGATTCAATTTATTTTATTGGTGATTTTAATGCTGATCCTTTTTCTGGTAGGGCTTGGAAAAATCTGTTCAATTTATGTCAAAAAATCACTGGTTGCTATGACTTAGACCTGCTTGGGAGAGATGCCATAAACCTTCACAGGGTATGGGAACAGCACAAACAATGGCTGGACCATATAGTTGGTAGGCCTTGTGATCACATTGATGTCAGTGAAGCCAAGGTTTTATATGATATGAACGGTTCTGATCACCTGCCATTATTTATAAAGATGGAATTTAAGGGATTCCATATATCTCACACTACCTCTCCAAGCAATAACACAGACTCTGCACAATATTCCTTAAATTGGCATAAATTAGATGCAGATGATTTAAGGAACATCAACAGACGTGTTGACAATAAACTAAAGCTTTTGCAGCATGACTTAGCTCAAAATTGTCATAAAACAGGTTGCCACAACCCTTTGCATCTAAGGAAATAGATAAAGTTTTGATGCAATGGTAACAAGCATTCAGGAAGCGAGTAAAAAATATAAGAGAAAAGTTGTTAAATGCAATAAATTCAAGGTTATTCCTGGATGGAATAGGAGGGTGAAGGAGCTTCATAGTAGAGCAAGAGATGGCTACCTGGATTGGGTGGAGCAAGGTAGACAGCTATACACCACACACATGAGGTCATGGCTAAACACCAGAAAAGCTTTTAAAGCAGCATTAAGACAGTGTAAGAATAATGAACAACAAGAAATAAGTAACAGTATCATATTCAAATTTAGAGATAAAAACAAAACACAATTTTGGAAGGAGGTTAAGAGAAAGAGAGGAAGGGAAAAATCTAGTGGCATAATTGATGGGATCTCAGATGATGCACAGATTGCTCAGCTATTTGTAGGTCACTTTCTCAAGAGTTAAACTGGACTTATTACAAAGAATGACACTGATTTCCTGAAAGAATTAAAAGAAATGTGGCCTGTAAAAAGAAAAAGAAACTTAAGAATTTCTAGTGCTACTATCAAACATATTTTATCTTCTGTGAATGATGGAGTTGGCCATGATGGAATTCATCTGCTGTTCCTTAAGAATGCTTCACATGACTTTTTAGAATATTTGTCCATGTTTTATAATATGTGTTATTCACATTGTTATCTTCCCGGTGATCTGCTAAGGGGCACTATTACTCCTTTACCTAAAGATAAGAAAAATACAAATGCTTCCCTCAACTATAGACCTGTGATGCAATCCTCATGTCTGCTGAAAATCTTTGAATTACATGTTTTAAATTTCTTAACTGAAAAACTCCCTTTGAGTTTTAGGCAGTTAGGTTTTAGGAAGGCATCATCCACTACTGATGCTTCTTTTTTGGTAAAAGAGGTTATGAGAAGCTACAGTAGCTCAAAGTCATCTCCCATTGACACTTTTGTTGATTTAAGTAAAGCCTTCGATAGAATAGATCATTTCCTGCTTGGTAAGAAACTGTTATCCTCAGGTATACCTGTTGATCTGACCCTCACATTAATGCACTACTTTAGAAACCAACAAGCACAAGTCAGATGGCATCAGTCCAAGAGTGAATTTTATTTCATTGAACAGGGAGTAAGGCAGGAAGGTGTTTTATCCCCATTTTTATTTAATTTTTATATAAATGACATTATTGAAAAAGTTTCCAGCTTTGGCCTAAGAATGTAGGCTTGGTGTCCACAGACTTAATGTTGTAGGTTACGCTGATGATCTGGTTCTCCTGGCTGCGTCAAGAGACGACATGGAGGTATTATACAATTGTTTATGTAATGAAATTGTAAATCACAAACTTGTGATAAACAAAGAAAAAACCAGATGTATGAGATTTAATTTAAGAAAAAAATTTGTATTGGGTAATATAAAACTTAATGGCGATGAACTAAAAGTTGTGAGCTGCTACAAATACTTAGGACACAATATTTCCTTCAATTTTAAAGATAGTGATGACATCGATTTTCGGTTAAACTCATTTTACTCATCTTTTAATAGTGTATATAGAGATTTTAAGTTTTTATATTTTAATGTTCTTTTGTTTTTATTTAACTCTTACTGCTGTCCAGAATATGGCTTGGCCCTATGGAATGATAAGTTTTTATCTCAGTTTTTAGATCTTGTTTTTTTAAAGCGTTTAATGTAGCATATAATAATGGTTTAAAACTCATGTCGGGAGTACCTACATATGCCAGCAGCCACATCACTGCTGAAAACTGCAATCAATTATTATTAAGGCATCTCACAGCCCTTATACAAGTTAGATTCTTTAAAAGACTGATTAGGTTAAACAATCCTATCATTAAATATAATATATATATTTTTATACAAAAGGTCTTTTTATGACTTATGTGAGACATTTATTTGATCAGTATTACAATATCAATATATTTGAAGAGGCTCTGGATGTTATTAAGGCCAGGATAGTCTGGGTACAGCGACATGAGGAGAGGCGGGGCCCCTGTTTATTTTATGGATATTAATCCCTTCATAGATTAGGGGTTAACTTTTTTATATTTCCTATGTTTACAAATGTATTACATATTTTAGTTTTGTATATATATATACTTTATAGATCATTTTAATTTATATCAATTGATTTTAATGGTTAGCCTATTCATACATTTTGTTTTATTTGTACATGTATGAGATTTTTAATTTGATATCTTAAGGTGAAACGCATAAAAATACATACCTGAAAAATTATCTATATAAGTATGTGCAAAGTATGCTGTTTGTATATAACAATAACATTTATTTTTTTATTGTATATCTCGTGCGTCTACTCTACGTACTATGTAAGTTTCTTACGAAAATAAAATGTACTGAACTGAACTACTACTACTACTACTACTACTACTACAACTACCCTACTACTAAAACTACCACCCTAAATATCTAACTAAATAAATAACTAACTAAATAAATAACTAACTAAACCTAACATAACCTAAACATAAGCTGAATCTAAAGGTACTACTACTAATTATACTACTACTACTACTACCACTACTACAACTACCACTTATACAACTACTACTACTACCACTCCTCCTCCTCCTCCTCCTCCTCCTCCTCCTCCTACCACCACCACCACTACTACTACTACTACTACTACTACTACAATAGGGTCGTCGTATCTGTTGTTTATTGTGATGCAGGAACCGAGGGGGGCGAGGCAATGAGGCACACACTGAGGCAGCACAATGGCTAAGGGCGCGAGGCTCTTTTCCGAAGGTGCCTCGGGAAGAAAAGAAGCGGGGGGGAGGAGAAGGAGGAGGAGGAGGAGGAGGAGGATTACATAGGATTACATAGGAATAACAGACACCAGGAGACCTATTGGTCCATGACGAGGGTATCTGCTGAACTACATACTACTAACTATCAACTACTTGTAAGAAAACAGTTGGAAAAGGATACCATGTCCTTAAAAGAAGATAGGAACACGGAAGTTTCGTAGTGCAGAAAAATAGGGTATGAAATATACTAACTACAACTACCACTACCACTACAACTAATCGATCCGGGGGACTAAATATGAATTCGCAGGGCACTATCAATACCCATTATTTACAGGCGCGTCAAGCCTTTTTTTTAAAATGTAGTTATTTGCGGGTTTCGACAACATTGCTGGAAACTTTTTCCACGATCAACGACTCTCACTTTGAAATAATTTCGGAGATCGTGATGCAACGTTGCCGTTTATTTTTTAAACCTTTTATTTTCTTGTTGTCACTTGAGTTGGGAAAAGCCGAATAGGTTCTCTTGATTAATGACATAAAACCCTTTTTAGGATTTAAAAGGGTTTTCATCAAGTCCCCCGGATTCTGATTTTTTAAAGGGAAAACATTTTTAATTTTCCGAGTCTCTCTTCATAAATAAATTTTCGCAGAGAGGGAATTTTTTTGGGTGTCTTTTTTGCACTGATTCCAATTTGGCTGGATCTTTTACGAAACAGGGCGACCAGAATTGAACGGCATTTTCCCAAAGTGGCCAAAACCAAGGAGTGTATAATTTTCTTTTTTCGGAGTTTTGTGTTCAAAATTGCGTTTAATAAACCCCAACCCCCCTATTCGCCTTTTTACTGGCAGTAGGCAATGGGGGACGGTTTTAGAATCATTCGATGATACACCTAAACCCTTTTTCCTGCTGTATCATTTAAACGATTTATTTGCATTTGTATTTTATATTTGAGTTATCGTTGCTTAGCTTTATTTTAATTTATGGGAATAAATTTAATAGCCATTTATCACCCAGTTGATAGTTTGTGAGGTCATTGTATGAGTTCGCATTTTCTCTAGTTATGTTTCCCGCCTAATTTTGGGTGTCGTCGAAAATTTTCGTATTTAGATAAAGCCCGCAGTCCAAAACGTTGATATATTCAGAAAAAGAGTGGGCCCTAAGACCGAGCCCTGAGGCACCCCACTAGTAACATCTAGCCATCAGATGTTTCGCCATTTATTTACCCTTTTTTACATTTGAAAACCCAATCGCCAACCCATGAACATAGTGCTCTCCCAAGCCATGTCCCCTTAGCTTGGTCAAAAGTCGTTTAGGGGAATGTATCGAAGGTTTCTGAAAATCAAGGTATTACACCGAGGGAATTTAGCGCCCAGTTTAAATAAAGGACATAAAAAAAATCCCGTAGGTTTTTTAAGCAGGATCCTTTTTTTCGAAAAACCCTTTCGGGAGTTAAATATTGAGTTTTTCACGAGAAAAGACACTATTTATCCCCCAATATTTTCCAAAATTTTAAAAACACGACGTTAGACTAATTGGGCGAAATTACTGCGAGGTCTTACTCCCTTTTTTGAAATCGGTGTAAATGCTAAAATTTCCCCCATACTAGGAACATTTGTCCATTAGGATTTTTTGAGGGTAAAACTTTAGCGGAAACAAAAGTTTACTTGGGCATTGCGAAGTAAACGCGGCGAAATTTCGCCACCCCAAGGATTTTCCTGGGTCAAGTTTTTGCAAAAACTTGATATTCGCTACGTTTTCTCCCTATTTCCAATCTATCACTTTTGGTCCCGGGATACATGTTTACTGGGTTTTGGTAAGGAGCTTCGTCTTCTTAATAAATACGCATTAAAGTAAGCATTTAGTACGACTGCCATGCTCTTTTTTTCATTTACCAAGATGTTATTTACTTTCAGTGGCCCCCAAAATGTTTTTACGTTTTTTTTACTTCAAGTATTGAAAGAACCTTTTCGGGTTTAATGGATTCCCTTTTCAAATTTTTCTTCATACTCACGCTTTTTTTCTTAATTAACCCCTTTAACGTCGTTTTACGTCATTGTATTTGTAGGGAAACCCGTCCGCATTTTATCGCTGGGGGAGGAAAAAGGGAGGAGGAGGAGGGGGAGGGGGAGAAGGGGAGGAGGAGGAGGAGGAGGAGGGGAGGAGGAGGAGGAGGAGGAGGAGGAGGAGGGGGAGGAGGAGGGGAGGAGGAGGAGGAGGGGGAGGAGCGGGGGGGAGGAGGAAGAGGAGGTGGAGGAATAGGAGGAGGAAGAGGGGGGTAAATGAGTTTTGTTTACCCCGGGAAAATAGGGGAATACTTTAAAAGAATGGCAGGAGAGAGAGAGAGAGAGAGAGAGAGGAGAGAGAAAGAGGAGAGAGAAGAGAGAGAGGAGAGAGAGGGGAGAGAAAGAGAGGAGAGGAGGAGGGAGAGAGAGGGGGAGAAGAAGAGAGGAGAGAGAGAGAGAGAGAGAGAGAGAAAGAGAGAGGAGAGGAGAAGAGAGGAGAGGAGAGGAAAAAAGAGAGAGAGAGAGAGAGAGAGACAGAAAAAAAAATTACACGGCAGTATTCCCGTGTAAGAAAAAAAAGAAAAAAAAATTTGCCTTTTTAAAGTTAATAAAAATGAACAGTTTTTTTTTTGTTTTTGGGGGGAAGGGAATGAAAAAACATTTTGAAAATAGTGATGATAAAAAAAAAAAATTTTTTTGTGTGTTTGTGGGTGTGGGTGGTGTGTGTGTGTGTGTGTGTGTGGTGTGCGCGTGGTAGTGTGTGGGGTGGTGGGTGGTGTGTGGGTGTGGTGTGTGTGTTTTTGTTGTGGTGAGTGTTTGATGTGTGTGGGGTGTGTGTTGGTGTTGTTGTGTGTGTGGGGGTGTGTGTGTGTGTGTGTGTGTTTGTGTGGTGTGTGTTGTTGTTGTGTGTGTGTGTGGTGTAGTGGTGTGCGTGGTGTGTGCGTTGTTTGTGTGGTTGTGTGTGTGGTGTGTGTGGGGGTGTGTGTGTGTGTGTGTGTTTTGTGTGTGGATTGGTGGCGTTGGGGGTTTCTGTGGGTGTGTGTTGTGTTAAGTCTGAATTTACAAATATTGGACTAGCTTACAGGGAATGCTAATTAATATGGGGGAAAAATTCAAATTTATAGTTAGTTCTTTTTTGCATGGGAAAAGAGGGGTTTTACAGCACGACTACAGCAACAGGCGAGAGAGAGAGAGAGAGAGGAGGAAGAGAGAGAGAGAGGGGAGGGAGAGAGGAGAGAGAGAGAGAAGAGAGGAGAGGAGAGAGAGAGAGAGAGAGAGAGAGGAGAGAGAGAGGAGAGAGAGAGAGAGGAGAGAGAGAAGAGAGAAAAAAAAAAAAAAAAAAAAAATGACAATTTAAATGCGAAATATAGCAAGGAGAGAGAGAGAGAGGAGGGGAGAGAGAAGAGAGAGAGAGAGAGAGAGAGAGAGAGAGAGAGAGGAGAGGAGAGAAAGGAGAGAGAGAGAAGAGAGAGAGAGAGAAAAAAGGAAGAGAGGAGGAGAGGAGAGAGAGAGAGAGAGATTGATTGATTGATTATTGATTGATTTTTTTATTGGGCTTAACAAACAACAAAAAAGTTTTTATCATTAAAATATATACAAGCCGCGGTCCATTGAGCCGGGGGACCTTTATGGCCCTGACCCTTGTTTTTTTTTTTTTAATTACAACAGTGTGGGAAAAATGTATAAAAATATGTTATAAAAAAAAAAAAAAAAAATATTATAAATATGGTCTTTTTAAATTTTTTAAAATAAAAACAAATCAAAAGTAATAAAAATTTTAAATAATAATAATAATAAAAAAAAAGTAAAAAATTTCTAATAATATAAAAAATAATAAAAAGAAAATGATAGCTATTTTTGAATAATGGAGTCATGATTAGAGGTATTAATATTTAGCATTTTCTGGTAATTTCGAATATTTTGAGTTTAGTTTTGTATTTGAAGAATTGAAAGGGTTGGGATGTTTTTCATTCATCTGGGAGTTTGGTTCCACAGTTTTTGCTGCTTAAAAAGGAGTTTTTTTTGTATAGTGTGTCCTGATAAAGGGAGTTGAGATCTTTTGGGGCCTTCGGTATCAATATTGTGGGAGGGGGGTATTTAAAACATTTTTTACGGATGCCCATGGAGAGCTTTAGTCAAAAAAATGTCTGAGAGAAAAGTCCCGAAAATTTTAAATGTTGTATTTAACAAAAGGGATTAGTGTGGGGATATTAAGTGATGAAACATGATCCCGGGTTAGTTTTTTTGAGCTATAAAAATTATCATGTAGTTTTTTAAGCCCCCCCAAATTGCTGAACAGAAATCATATTGGAATGCAATGGATAGATAAATTTTTCTTAAGCAGTCTGAATTAAAAGATTTCTTTGAGAGGGGAGAGAGAGAGAGAGAGAGAGGGAGAGAGAGAGGAGGGAGAGAGAGAAGAGAGAAGGAGGAAGGAGAGAGAGAGAGAGAGGAGAGGGGATACATTTGTCAGCAGACATTTTTCATATAAATAATAAAGAATCGATATTGTTGGTAAGGTCTGAAAATCAAGGAGAAAAAGTACACAAATGGAAATAAAAACTTAAAAAAATGACAGAGACAGACAGACAGACAGACATACATACAGACGACAGACAGACGACAGAAGCAGACGCAGGGCAGACAGACGACAGACAGAAGACAGACAGACAGACAGACAGACAGACAGAAGGACAGCAGAAAAACGAAGACAGACAGACCCCCAAAAAAGCAAAAAAATATATATAAGATAGAAGAAAAACACAAAAAGCAACTCAAAAAAAAAAATAGACAGAAGACAGACAAAATTTTACCCCAAAAAAAAAAAAAAATAAAGATTCCCTGGAAAAAACAAAATTGTAAATCGAAAAAAAAAAAATTTTAAACATAAATCAGTAAAAAAACAAAGGCAATGCAAACAGGTGATAGTAAATTTATTAAGGTATATCAGGTGAAGGTGGGAAAAAGCCACGTAGGATATATATATATATATATATATATATATTATATATATATATATATATATATATAAAATATATATATATATATATATATATATTATTATATAATTTTATAATTTTTATATATATATTTTTTATATAATATATAAATTATAAAAATATATTATATATATATATTATATTAATATATATATATATATATATATATATAATTATATATATATATAAAATATATTTTTTATATTAATTATATATATATATATATTATTATTTAATATATATTACCAGGGATAAATAAACAGAAAATGGTGTTCGCTCCACTCTTGTGTTTGGGCGAAAAAAATAAAATCCCGACAAATGAATTTCTAAGATGATGTAAAAAGCAGTTTTAAAAAAATTACCACACAGTAAAGGAATTTTTGGGGGTTTTTTTTTTTGGGGTGATNCCCCCTGCTACAAACCCAAGCCCTGCGGTGCCAATGAAGGAGAGAGAGGGAGAGTGGTGTAGGGGTTTCAACCATAGATATGTGCAACGATACTGCGGGAGGAGGGAGCGAACCGAAGATGCCGATGTAGGATAGAGGGAGAGACTAAAGGAACTTATGCAGGAAGTGATTTGCAGGGCCGCGTACAGCACCGAGTAAGAGAAAGCTAAGGAATAAAGGTAATAATAGCCTGCAGGCGCTATAGGCCCAAACGTAAATAAGAAAAATAAAAAAAGCCTACGCCGGTGGGTGGCTGGGCTGTGGTTGTTCATTATTATTATTATTATTATTATTATTTTTACGTTGGGAGTCTTATCATTGAGATATCATTGGTAGCGATGACCAAGCTATATCTCTAACTCTCAAAATCTAGCGATATCCGATAGAAATTAAAGTCACGATATCTTTAATGACTTTAGATTAAAACAGGACGAGAAACAAACAAGTCTTATGAAAAAGCATTGGTTGGGTGGGTAGGGAAAGAGAGAGGCATTGGGAGGAACATCAACGAGGGAGGTAACTAGCTAGTTCTTCCAGCAAGCAACTCCCTCCCCCCTTACCCTCCTCCCTCCCTCACCCCCCACCCTTCACTCCCCACCCTCCTCTCTCCCTCTTGGCAAGGCGCCTCTTCACTCCCTCTATTTTTTGCAGAGATTAATTTTTGCGCCGCGCACTTTATCATTACGATGAGGCCGTAAATTTTGTGACCGTCTGTTTGTTTTGCACGAGGTTATTTTTCCGTCCAGTTTCATTCTGGGAAAGACTTAGGGGAGAGAAGAGGTTTATAAAAGAGGACAAAGGTTATCATGTCTCCCTTGCTGACTGTTTTCCTCCACGTAATGTCGGACACACACAGTCACACACACGCACACACACACACGCAAAACTTCACGCTTCAGTTCAGTTCAGTTGTGGGTCGGGAGTCTGGCCTTTTTCATCGGCACTCCCTGACGTGTTTCTTCCACAAGACGAAGGTAAGTAAGACGTTTCTTACGAAGACGCTTTCATACACAAAAGAGTGAAGAAGCGCTAGAGTATCCTTTCGGTGCTACTTTAGTATGCGGTCTACCAGCTGCTTCTACTTTAGTATGAGGACTACCGCGCTACCACGCTATACTGTGTGTGGGTTTAATGCATTAATTCCATCGGAGGATAACAATTTTTTTTATTTATTAAGCAATTTATTAATGAATAATAACATCACATTGCTAATTCTAATACAAAAGTATATCATCCATAAACAATTAGCGGTATACATTACGAATATCGTTCAAAAATGCTATGAACAAATCAGGTTCATCCTTTCTGAGCACTTTCCAGCAAAAATGATTAAGGTGTGACTGAAACAGTTCCTTGCTAACACCTCTCATGTTCTTTAAAATATGTGTTTTGGCATCCAACCACGATCGTTCTATGCCTTGAGTGTTTGCGCCTGTTACTGGATCCACGTAATTTTCTTGGTGATTCACTGTACTATGGCGATAACCCAGATTATTTACTGTAAGTTTCCATATGCACGCCATTCATCAGAGTGAATCACTGAACCGGCAATTCACATTCCCGCTGAATGATGGGAATCAGAGTATTTCTGTCACGCCGTTCCACATGAAAATAACGGCAATCATAGCCTTGCTTGAGGCCAAATACCCAAGGCCCATCGATTCGGCGTCCATGGCTGACCTGACCTGTGTTATTATAGCTACCTGACCTATGACTTGTGGACCAGTAATTAATCCCTTCAGATGCAGGGGTAGGGGACCTGTGGACCAGTGCAGGGGTAGATCACACCCCACACCACTGTAGACTGCGCTACTGCGGTAGAACGCATACTAAAGTAGCACCATTTTCTCTCTCTCTCTCTCTCTCTCTCTCTCTCTCTCTCTCTCAGTCTCAGTCTCTTCTTCTCTTCTCTCAGTCTCTTCTTCTCTTCTTCTCTCAGTCTC
The DNA here is from genome assembly GCA_016584305.1 of Chionoecetes opilio. Taxonomy (NCBI): domain Eukaryota; kingdom Metazoa; phylum Arthropoda; class Malacostraca; order Decapoda; family Majidae; genus Chionoecetes; species Chionoecetes opilio. The sequence goes on from JACEEZ010026092.1 coordinate 61,463, forward strand.
TTCTTCTCTTCTCTCTCAGTCTCTTCTCTCTGTCTCTTCTCTCTCAGTCTCTTCTCTCTCAGTCTCTTCTTCTCTTCTTCTCTCAGTCTCTTCTTCTCTTCTCTCAGTCTCAGTCTCTTCTCTCAGTCTCTTCTTCTCTCACACACACACAACGTCTGCATGACCAGCCAGCCACACCAGCCATTCATCTCCATGCCTGACGTAACACACATACATGGAACACACTCCGTCAAACACGCGATCTGACAGCCATGCAGAGTCCACGCGTGCCTAACGTAACGCTCACAAGCAAATATAAATCTTGGCAACTAAAACACTGCCAAGACTCGTTTAACCCCTTGAGACTCGGAGCGTAATTTCCATTGTAATTTGGGTACCATTAGACGATTTTTAGTGAATATAAGCAATATTTCATAGATATATATTTTTTGTATGACCTGTTTAGTATCCTTGCCGACTAATTTGGTATATTCAGTTACTTTTTGTGATTTTATGGCTCGACAACATACGATTTTTTATAGCAAAGGGAAGATCTGGGCGTGGAGGGGTTAATCTAGTTGAGCTAACGATAGAATGGAAATCTTCAAACTTCATATAGTAGGGCAGTCATGTTTGATTTTTCTATGTGAACAGTATTTAAATTTTTTTATGATACAGCTTCTTCATACCCTGTAGCTGTTCTTCCTTATCATGACTGTTTATAGGGGGTGATTCTGCCTTTGTTCAGCAGGAGGGAACACTAAACTAAGTCTTTATCAGCTGTAACATGCCTAATCGTCTCATATTTCATTTTAATTCACGCTTAGTTTTTTTTGTTTTTTTGTTTTTTGTGGTGTGTGTGTGTGTGTGTGTGTGTGTGTGTGTGTGTGTGTGTGTGTGTGTGTGTGTGTGTGTGTGTGTGTGTGTGTGTGTGTGTGTGTGTGTGTGTGTGTGTGTGTGTGTGTAACTTTTTGTCGTTTCGTGAAGTGAGCGATCTGAATTTGATAAAACACGCAAACTAACATTCTTTCTTTATTCTAATGTGTATCGACAAGTTTGAGGCAGTTTCACGAGCATGACAGTTCAGTTAACTTTCCAAGGATTTGTGAGGAGCGCCGGATGGATTGAATTTACCAATGTGTGAAGACGAATTATGCGTGTGTTTGTGTTGCATATTCTTTATTAACGTAATTATAAAACTTAGAAAGGTAACGTAGTGAAAATCAAGGCCAAGGGAATTTAGATTAGATTCTTTTGATTAGATTATAATTTCTCTGTTTCTCTGGTGTCAAAAAATTCACACGGTAAATTAGTGAGACACCTTTGTAAGTCTGTCCGTTACTTCCTGGAATCCTGTGGCGAGAAGTGAAGGGAGTAGAAGGCACCCCGGACGTCCTAGCACGGGGCCTGGAGACAAGCTGCCCTGCCCCGCTGAGAAGTTGCCTCGTTTGAGCCACTCCTCCCCAGCCTGTCCTTCAGGGGCACCGCGACGACAGCTCAGACAAGCAACTTAAGTGCTTCACCGTTCACTGGGTTCCCGAGGGAGGCTTCTCACTAAAGGGCTGAAGGCAATGGAGGGTTACATAGACTGTTCCCGGGGCTGTGAAAACCTTTTGTGTGTGTGTGTGTGTGTGTGTGTGTGTGTGTGTGTGTGTGTGTGTGTGTGTGTGTGTGTGTGTGTGTGTGTGTGTGTGTGTGTGTGTGATTATGCACGAGGTTTTCGACACGCAAAGCGGCAAAACACACACACATACACACTGCCTTTTCATCAACGGACACAGCCATTCGTCAGAGAGTCACCCGGGCTCCCAATATTGGATGGGGGAGGCCACAATCTTAACAAATGTGCCTCAGTATTCTGACCCACATTCTCATACGGGATGACATTTCCGATAAAATTTGGCTGGCAAAGGCCGGTTGCCACTGTTGTTACTCCCCTGCCCAAAGGTGAGCTGGCATGATAACAGCTCTCCACCTGAAATATCACGAAGAGTGTGAAGCGTGCCAAAATAAGCGAGTCAAATAAATCAAGGTGGTGCCGGTAAGGTGTGTTAATTCTGTGTAGGCAAGTGTATAGTCAAGGCGAGGTTAGCTTAAGCTACTCCCGCCAACACGAGGCTACACTGATCTGCTGCTTAACCCGAAGCAGGCCTACATCGGCAGATCAACAGTTTAGGCTACAGTCAAATCACCATCGTATGCTGAGGGCCGTGTTGGGTTTAGCTGGTATAGTGTAGCAATGTAGGTGGGGGGGCGGTGCTACTCCAGGAACATAGCCTTTTCCTCTATTAGGTTCCATGTCCTTATTTCCTGCTGTGTCCTCGTCTGTACCTTGCCTAAGAGAGCTTAAATACTCCCCGCCCGACCTTTCCGTCCCGAGCCAGTACCCGCCCCGCCCCATCCCAGAAGCACCTTAGCCCCGCGACGCGCCTCATAGGGCCGCCTGATGCACTGGGCCGCGATGTGTATTCATGATGAAACACGATCACGGGTAATTGATGTCGCGATGCACAGGGGCGCGTCGCTGATGGATTGATGTTTCCCCTTCGCTGCTTCGATCCCCCTTCTCCAGGCCTCCCCCTTCTGCTTCCCCATCTCAACCAGGCGCACCCCCTTAAACCCCCTTCCCCAGGCCTCTCCCTCCTGCTCCCCCCATCTCAACCAGGTGCACCCCCTTAACACCCCCCCCCCCTCCTGCTCCTCCCATCTCAACCAGGCGCACCCCCTTAACCCCCCCCCCCCCTGCTCCCCCCTCCTGCTCCCCCCATCTCAACCAGGCGCACCCCCTTAAACCCCCCTCCCCAGCTCCCCCCCTCCTGCTTCCCCCCCATCTCAAACTGGCGCACCCCCTTAAACCACCCTCCCCAGCTCTCCCCTCCCCAGGCCTCTCCCTCCTGCTCCCCCATGTCAACCTGGCGCACCCCCTTAACAACCCCACCTCCCCCAACTGTCACTCCCTAGTCCTCCCCCACCCCGTAGTGTCTCCACGTTAGCCTGTCTCCCCTACATTAATTACCTTGCCATCGTGAAGACATCCCATTCTGCCGGAACTGTTTTCATAGTCTTCGTGTGAGGGAGTTTGCTGTTCTTGTCTTGTTCTTAACCCCTTGAGACCCAGAACATATTTTCCATTGCAATTTGGGTACCATTAGACGATTTTTAGTAACTATAAGCAATATTTTATAGATATGACCTGTTTAGTATCCCTATCCACTAACGAATTTGGTATATTCAGTTACTTTTCGTTATTTTATGGCTCGACAACACACACTTTTTTATAGCAAAGACAAGATTTGGGTGTGAAAGGGTTAAAGGTTCCCGCGTATTTCAAACGATTGGAAAATATGTTACAAGTTACAAGTTTATTGAGAAAAGGGGGGGGGGGGATTACAAAGGGGGGGGGGCAAGTATACAAAAGATACATAAAAAACAGAAAGGCAGATGAAAGAATAGAAAAGTTGACGGGTGAACTGGCTTGCTATTTTTTTGCAATGGTCACAATAATGTTATAAGGAATTTTTCATTTGCAAACAGGGACTAGATCATATTTGACCACGTA
>JACEEZ010026092.1:70000-80000 GCA_016584305.1 Chionoecetes opilio
TGGATTTGAACAGGGTGTGTGGTGAATGTAATGAGGATAAGATAATGAGGCTATGAGGGAGATAAGGGGTGAGATATGCAGGGGTGAGGTGGTGTGTGTGGGAGGGGAGGAGGTGAGGTTAGGGAGGCAAGGGAATTAAGTTATTGCATCATCTTTTTATTATTTTGATTTGTATTTTGAAGGTTAAAAAAGCGTAAAAGGAGAATAGGAAGGCAAGTTATTATTTTTTTAGTAAAAGAAACTTAGGAAAGAGACAGATTTAGGGAGTGTTTTGCTCATATCTTACTAAACGTGGCATATGTTTCGTGTTTTTTTTTCTTCTTTTTTTTTCTTCAGGAGATAAGCAAGTTTTTACCAAGAATATGCATTTTTTTTCTTATCTCGACGTCATATCTTACTAAACGTGGCAGATGTTTCGTGGTTTTCCCTTCCCTTTTTCCCCTTCCTAGCAACCTCATTTTTTCCCCTCCTAGCAACCTCCTTTTTTCCCCTCCTAGCAACCTCCTTTTTCCCCCTCCTAGCAACCTCCTTTTTCCCCCTCCTAGCAACCTCCTTTTTCCCCCTCCTAGCAACCTCCTTTTTCCCCCTCCTAGCAACCTCCTTTTTCCCCCTCCTAGCAACCTCCTTTTTCCCCCTCCTAGCAACCTCCTTTTTCCCCCTCCTAGCAACCTCCTTTTTTTCCCCTCCTAGCAACCTCCTTTTTTCCACTCCTAGCAACCTCCTTTTTCCCCCTCATAGCAACCTCCTTTTTTCCCCTCCTAGCACCCTCCTTTTTTCCCCTCCTAGCAACCTCCTTTTTTCCCCTCCTAGCAACCTCCTTTTCCCCCTCTTAGCAACCTCCTTTTTTCCCCTCCTAGCAACCTCCTTTTTTCCCCTCCTAGCAACCTCCTTTTTTCCCCTCCTAGCAACCTCCTTTTTTCCCCTCCTAGCAACCTCCTTTTTTCCCCTCCTAGCAACCTCCTTTTTTCCCCTCCTATCAACCTCCTTTTTTCCCCTCCTAGCAACCTCCTTTTTTCCCCTCCTAGCAACCTCTTTTTTCCCCTCCTAGCAACCTCCTTTTTTCCCTTCCTAGCAACCTCCTTTTTCCCCTCCTAGCAACCTCCTTTTTTCCCCTCCTAGCAACCTCCTTTTTTCCCCTCCTAGCAACCTCCTTTTTTCCCCTCCTAGCAACCTCCTTTTTTCCCCTCTTAGCAACCTCCTTTTTTCCCCTCCTAGCAACCTCCTTTTTTCCCCTCCTAGCAACCTCCTTTTTCCCCTCCTAGCAACCTCCTTTTTTCCCCTCCTAGCAACCTCCTTTTTTCCCCTCCTAGCAACCTCCTTTTTTCCCCTCCTAGCAACCTCCTTTTTCCCCTCCTAGCAACCTCCTTTTTTCCCCTCCTAGCAACCTCCTTTTTTCCCCTCCTAGCAACCTCCTTTTTTCCCCTCCTAGCAACCTCCTTTTTCCCCCTCCTAGCAACCTCCTTTTTTCCCCTCCTAGCAACCTCCTTTTTTCCCCCTCCTAGCAACCTCCTTTTTTCCCCTCCTAGCAACCTCCTTTTTTCCCCTCCTAGCAACCTCCTTTTTCCCCTCCTAGCAACCTCCTTTTTTTCCCCCCCTAACAACCTCCTTTTTTCCCCTCCTAACAACCTCCTTTTTTCCCCTCCTAGCAACCTCCTTTTTTCCCCCCCTAGCAACCTCCTTTTTTCCCCTCCTAGCAACCTCATTTTTTTCCCCTCCTAGCAACCTCCTTTTTTCCCCTCCTAGCAACCTCCTTTTTTCCCCTCCTAGCAACCTCCTTTTTCCCCTTTTTTTTATATAATTATGTTTTCTTTATACATTGGAGCCAAATTTTTTTTTTTTTACTTTACACTTTATTGTATTCTTATAGGTTTTTATTCTCATTCTCTCCTATTCCCTCTCATGTCTTCCTTCTTTCTCACTATTTTCCCTGTGTCCTGTATTCTTTTCTCCTCTTCTTTCTCCTCTTCTTCCTTTTTATTCTTCATTTTCCATATTTTCCCTTCTTTACTCCCGTTTCTCCTTTCCTTCTGTTTTCCATCATCCTCTCATTTCCCATATGTCTTTCTCCTTCCTGCTCTTCCTTCTCCTCCTCCTCCTCCTCCTCCTCCTTCTTTCCTCCCTCTTCCCTGTGCCACATTTTTGCCTTGCTACCATTTATTCTTTTTCCTTATTTCCTTTTCTCTTTTCTCTGTCTCCTTACTTACACTCCTTCATTCGATCCTATTATCTTTTTCTTCTTCATTTTCTTCCTTTGCCTTTTTATTCGCTTCCATTTCCTTCCTCACTCTCTTGTATGATATCCTTTCTACACTTGCTTCATCTCTCTCTCTCTCTCTTTCTCTCTCTCTCTCTCTCTCTCTCTCTCTCTCTCTCTCTCTCTCTCTCTCTCTCTCTCTCTCTCGCTCTCGCTTTCTTGCTCTCGCTCTCTCGCTCTCGCTCTCTCGCTCTCGCTCTCTCTCTCTCTCTCTCTCTCAACGCTATTCGTGGTCTAGAAAGAGTGATGTTAAATAATTTCACCAATAATAATCAATTGCTACTAATATATTAACAACTTTTGATTATCCGGAGGCGATGATGTTGTTAAATTATTAGTACAGTATGTAGGATGAATAGGAATAAATAGTGGTGCTAATATGATATGGTATCAGTGTGCTAGTAAAGTTGTTTTCGAGTAGTTATAGAGCATCAATCAATAGGGTAACTATAACTATATTAACTCAAGGCTGCTCATAGATTTTTTTTTCTATTGGCCGCTAAATCCTAAGTGTTGTTTTTTTGTTTTTTTACATCACAAAGTACTGGCCAAGGGCACGTAGGGAGATGAGATGTGTGTTTTAGGCCGACCCACCACACGCCCTTATCTGGCACAATGGCCGTGAGCAGAAGATTTTACGTAAGCAAATTCTCCCACGTTTTTTTTTTCTGTGTCCTGTAGAATCACAATATAAATGTTTTTTTTTTCAACTTAATTTTTTCACCCCTCGCCAAGTAATTAAGAGGCCTGCAATTTACCATGGCATGACGCTATGTATTCCAGTGAGGTATATACATCACTTTATTCTTATAGGTTTTATTCTCATTCTCTCCTATTCCCTCTCCATGTCGTCCTTCCTTCTCACTATTTTACCTGTGCCCTGTATTCTTTTCTCCTCTTCTTTCTCCTCTTCTTCCTTTTTTATTCTTCATTTTCCATTTTTGGGGGCATGTTCTATTATATATTAATTCTTTTTTTTGGCAGCAGATAAGAAAGTTTTTTTACTGAGAATATGAATTTTGTTTTAGATCTCTAACTCAACTCTTACTAAACGTGGCATATGTTTCGTGGTTATTTATTTATTTATTTTTTTTTTTTTTTGCGCAGGAGATAAGCAAGTTTTTACCAAGAATATGCATTTTTTTTTTATCGCGACGTCATATCTTACTAAAAAAGTGGCAGATATTTCGTGGTTTTGCCTTCCCTTTTTTCCCCTCCTAGCAATCTCCTTTTTTACCTTCCTTGTGTGGCGCCTCCCTTTGTAGGTTTATTACTTTGACGTTAATTCAAGAGGGCTCCACAATCCTGGCTGCCACCACCCACAATAAGTGGGAAAAAAAATTATAAGATTAAGAAAATATGTCAGTACTTAATGGGTGTAAAAGATAACAACTCGTTATCTTTATCTTAGTATCTTGTCACTTTACTGATTCACCAGTAACTACTTCCCAACTCCTTCTTAACCTAAATCATTAACTTATCTTTCAACTTAACCGAAAGTATACTTAATGCTAACAACAACGACACGACGCGACTATCAGCTCGTGCTCACAAACGTAATCCTATAACTCCTTCTTAACCTAAATCATTGAGTAAAGTTCCCGTCACTGATTCTCTGAGTCAAGTATCAATGCCCACACACTCCAGCTATAAGACTAATCCTTAGCTGTATCCCTGGTGTTCAAACAGAGGCGTTCACAGGTGTTCCCTCACTGCTCATCCAGCCGCTCATCCAGCCGTCTCTCCACTGTTACCTTGAACCCTTTATCCAGCCGCTCATCCAGCCGTCTCTCCACAGCTACCTTGAACCCTTTATCCAGCCGCTCATCCAGCCGTCTCTCCACTGCTACCTTGAACCCTATGAATAACACCTTCCATTAGTTCTCATGTTATCACAGATAATCAATGAATCTCATCTACATCTCTACCAACACATTTTCCCTGTTCTTACCTTAACCAGGGTTGAAAACCACACCTCCCCGCACGTCTCTCCACTCTGACACGTGGACCCCTAAAGACATCTAATATGGCGAGCTACCTTCCTCCCTGCCTTGGCCCGCTGACGTCACCAGCTACCGTCGGTATAAAAATATATCTAAATATATTTTTATATAGTGATTCAGAACTGAGGAGTGAAGGAAAATTACGCATTTCATTACTCGACATTTATATATTACTTTACCCCCCCCCACTCAACGTAAACTCTTCGTCAATCAGGAGTCAAAAGTTTTAACCCATTTTCCTGCGTTACACTTGCAACCTCCTTTTTTTCCCCTCCTAGCAACCTCCTTTTTTCCCTCCTAGCAACCTCCTTTTTCCCCTCCTAGCAACCTCCTTTTTTCCCCTCCTAGCAACCTCCTTTTTTCCCTCCTAGCAATCTCCTTTTTCCCCTCATAGCAACCTCCTTTTTTCCCCTCCTAGCACCTCCTTTTTTCCTCTCCTAGCACCCTCTTTTTTCCCCCTCCTAGCAACCTCCTTTTTCCCCTCCTAGCAACCTCCTTTGTTCCCCTCCTAGCAACCTCCTTTTTTCCCCTTCTAGCAACCTCCTTTTTTCCCCTCCTAGCAACCTCCTTTTTCCCCTCCTAGCAACCTCCTTTTCTCCCCTCCTAGCAATCTCCTTTTTCCCCTCATAGCAACCTCCTTTTTTTTCCTCTCCTAGCAACCTCCTTTTTCCCTCCTAGCAATCTCCTTTTTTCCCCTCCTAGCAACTCCTTTTTCCCCTCCTAGCAACCTCCTTTTTCCCCTCCTAGCAACCTCCTTTTTTCCCCTCCTAGCAACCTCCTTTTTCCCCCTCCTAGCACCCTCCTTTTTCCCCTCCTAGCAACCTCCTTTTTTCCCCTCCTAGCAAACCTCCTTTTTTCCCCTCCTAGCAACCTCCTTTTTTTCCCCTCCTAGCAATCTCCTTTTTTTCCCCTCCTAGCAACCTCCTTTTTTCCCCTCCTAGCAACCTCCTTTTTTCCCCTCCTAGCAACCTCCTTTTTTCCCCTCCTAGCAACCTCCTTTTTTTCCCCTCCTAGCAACCTCCTTTTTTCCCCTCTAGCAACCTCCTTTTTTTCCCTCACTACAACCTCCTTTTTTTCCCCTCCTAGCAACCTCCTTTTTTCCCTCCTAGCAACCTCCTTTTTCCCCTCCTAGCAACCTCCTTTTTTTCCCCTCCTAGCAACCTCCTTTTTTTCCCTCCTAGCAACCTCCTTTTTCCCCTCCTAGTAACCTCCTTTTTTCCCCTCCTAGCAACCTCCTTTTTTCCCCTCTAGCAACCTCCTTTTTTCTCCTCCTTGCAACCTCCTTTTTCCCTCTCCTAGCAACCTCCTTTTTTCCCCTCCTAGCAACCTCCTTTTTTCCCCTCCTTGCAACCTCCTTTTTTCCCCTCCTAGCAACTTCCTTTTTTTCCCTCCCTAGCAACCTCCTTTTTTCCCCTCCTAGCAACCTCCTTTTTTTCCCCTCCTAGCAACCTCCTTTTTTTCCCCTCCTAGCAACCCTCCTTTTTTCCCCTCCTAGCAACCTCCTTTTTTCCCTCCTAGCAACCTCCTTTTTCCCCTCCTAGCAACCTCCTTTTTTCCCTCATAGCAACCTCCTTTTTTCCCCTCCTAGCAATCTCCTTTTTCCCCCTCATAGCAACCTCCTTTTTCCCCTCCTAGCAACCTCCTTTTTTCCCCCCCCTAGCAACCTCATTTTTTCCCCTCCTAGCAACCTCATTTTTCCCCTCCTAGCAACCTCCTTTTTTCCCCTCCCTGCAATCTCCTTTTTTCCCCTCCTAGCAACCTCCTTTTTTCCCTTCCTCGGTTCCTCCCTAACCTTTCCTTCCTTACGGTGCCTTCTTTACCCCTTGTCCCCTCGTTGTGTCTTCTTTAGTAACCACAAGGGGAGTGAGGGATGAGGGGAAAGACATGCAGTGTGACTTTTTTATATTTCGCTTTTATTTTCCCTTGTTTTTTTTTGTTTCGTTTTTATTTCCCCTTTCTTGACTTTTTTCGATTTCGTTTTTATTTCCCCTTACATGACTTTTTTCGTTTTTGTTTCCCCTTTCTTGACTTTTTTCGATTTCATTTCTATTTTCCCTTGTATGACTTTTTTTCGTTTTTATTTCCCCTTGACTTTTTTCGATTTCATTTCTATTTTCCCTTGTATGACTTTTTTTCGTTTTTTATTTTCCCCTTGACTTTTTTCGATTTCATTTCTATTTTCCCTTGTATGACTTTTTTTCGTTTTTATTTCCCCTTGACTTTTTTCGATTTCATTTCTATTTTCCCTTGTATGACTTTTTTTCGTTTTTATTTCCCCTTTCTTGACTTTTTTCGATTTCATTTCTATTTCCCATTGTATGACTTTTTGCGTTTTTATTTCCCCTTTCATGACTTTTTATTTAATTTAATTTTTATTTCCCCTTGTATGACTTTTCGTTTTTATTTCCCCTTTCTTGACTTTTTATTTTATTTCCTTTTTATTTCCCCTTCCCTGACTTTTTTTTCGTTTTTATTTCCCCTTGCGTGACTTTTTATTTTATTTCATTTTTATTTCCCCTTTCTTTACTTTTTATTTTATTTCGTTTTTATTTCCCCTTTCTTTACTTTTTATTTTATTTCGTTTTTATTTCCCCTTTCTTTACTTTTTTTCGTTTTTATTTCCCCTTTCTTACTTTTTTTCTATTTAGTTTTTATTTCCCCTTTCTTGACTTTTTTATTTCGGTTTAATTTCCCCTTTCTTGACTTTTTTCTATTGCGTTTTTATTTCCCCTTAAATAAGAGTAAATAAAAATAAGATTAAAAAACACTAAAAACACCAAGAAAAGACTTAAAAACACACAAAAAAAGCGACAAAAATGAATAGTTTACGGGTTATTAATATTGACTTGATGAGACAAACTAAGATCAGAGAGAGAGAGAGAGAGAGAGAGAGAGAGAGAGAGAGAGAGAGAGAGAGAGAGAGAGAGAGAGAGAGAGAGAGAGAGAGAGAGAGAGAGAGAGAGAGAGAGAGAGACATTGTGTGTGTGTGTGTGTGTGTAATTACCTAGTTGTAACATACAGGAAAAGAGCTATACTCGTACTGTCCCGTCTCCAAATCTACTGTCCAGTTTGCCTTTGAAGTCCTGAATACTTCTTGCATTAATCACTTTTGCATCAAGGTTGTTCCAGGCTCTGTGTGTGTGCGTGTGTGTGTGTGTGTGTGTGTGTGTGTGTGTGTGAGTGTGAGTGTGAGTGTAAGTGTGTGTGTGTGTGTGTGTTTGTGTGTGTGTGTGTGTTTCCTTCCTCTTAAATTCTGCCACATACAAAACCCGACGGGGTTGTTCCTGCCATTCTGCATTCTCACGATGTATTATTTCCTGTTAATTTCCTCGTGGACATTGGTAGGTGGCGATGGCTGGGGTGGATAATGCAACCCACAGAGAGAGAGAGAGAGAGAGAGAGAGAGAGAGAGAGAGAGAGGAGAGAGAGAGAGAGAGGAGAGAGAGAGAGAGAGAGGAGAGAGAGAGCAGAGAGAGAGAGAGAGAGAGAGAGAGAGAGAGAGAGAGAGAGAGAGAGAGAGAGAGAGAGGAGAGAGAACGAGAGAGGAGAGAAGAAAAAAAAAAGGTGGAGGAAATGAAAAATTGAATCGAAAAGGGAGGACGGACTGGAGAGAGAGAGAGAGAGAGAGAGAGAGAGAGAGAGAGAGAGAGGAGAGAGAGAGAGAGAGAGAGAGAGAGAGAGAGAGAGAGAGAGAGAGAGAGAGAGGAGAGAGAGAGAAGAGAGAGGAGAGACGAGAGAGAGAGAGAGAGGAGAGAGAGAGCAACACGACATGGAAAGAGGAACAACAGATGGAGTAAATGAAAGGAAATGAAAGCAAGAAGGGTGATGAAACAGTAAAATGAGAAAATAAGAAAAATAATATAATCCGAAAGACCGTGAGAGATATTAATTTTTAAATGAAGTGACGCATTTTTCCCCTACATTAATGTATGGGTAATGAAGTAGAGGAGAGGGTGTGAGACAGTGATATATAGGAGTTTGTAATAAGGAAATGAAGTAAGTCACCGGATTGGCTTTTAATAATTTTTAACCGAGACTTTATACAGAATTTATGCAATGAAAAGTGTAGGAAATATTATTGTGCGTCAGTATTTGTTCTCTTTCCTACAGTCTTCAATCAAGGGTATAGATAAAATGAAGAATATTAAATCGCCAGGACCAGATGAAGTGTATCCCAGAGTATTAAAGGAATGCAAGGAGGTTGTTAGTGAGTCGTTAGTGCACATTTTTAGGAAATCGGTTAAGATAGGCGATGTGCCGTTATCGTGGAGGAAAGGAAATGTAATCCCCATATTTAAAAAGGGAGACAGAGGACTAAAGTCAAATTATCGACCCGTAAGTCTAACTAACGTCAGTGGTAGGTAAATTATTGGAATCTATTATTGCAAAAAACATTAGAGAGCACTTAGATAAACATAGTTTGATCAATGATTCACAACATGGATTCACCAAGGGTAGGTCATGTCTCACCAATTTATTGAGTTTTTCTAGGAAAGTTTATGAGACGGCAGATAATGATAAGGATTATGATATAATATACTTGGACTTTAGTAAGGCATTTGACAAAGTACCACACGAGCGACTCTTAAATAAGGTTAAGGCTCATGGAATAGATGGGAAGGTTCTTCGTTGGATCAGAGCTTGGCTAAGTAATAGGCAACAAAGGGTTACAATTAATGGTTCTAAATCTGAATGGGGACTGGTGACAAGTGGTGTTCCACACGGGTCTGTTTTGGGTCCATTACTATTTTTGATTTACATCAACGACTTGGATAGTGGGATTAACAGTGATATCAGCAAGTTTGCTGATGATACTAAGGTAGGTAGTATTATTGGATCACAGTCTGATGTAAACATATTGCAGGGAGACTTAGATCAACTTAATGAGTGGGCAGTCAGATGGCAGATGGAATTTAATATTGATAAGTGCAACGTTATGAATGTTGGTAGAAAGAACCCTGGTAATAGATACACCATAAGCAATGTATCGCTGAAAAGATCAGAAGGTGAAAAAGATCTTGGAGTGAGGGTGAGCCCAGACCTCCGACCTAGGAAACAATGTATTGAAGCTAGAAATAGAGCTAATAGAGTGTTAGGATTCATTACCAGAAGTGTTAAAAGTAGAAGTGCGGAAGTTATTCTAAAGCTTTATCTGGCTCTAGTCAGACCTCACCTAGACTATGCGGTTCAGTTTTGGTCTCCATATTACAGGATGGATATAGCCTTGTTAGAATCAGTGCAGAGAAGGATGACCAAAATGATACAAGGGATGCGTAACTTTAGTTATGAGTAGAGATTGAAGTTATTAAAGTTACACTCACTCGAGAAACGCAGAGTAAGAGGCGATCTGATAGAAGTTTTTAAGTGGATAAAGGGATTTAATAAGGGAGAGGTAGGAAAAGTTCTTACGGCTTTTAACCAGGGTAGAACAAAAAGTAACGGATTCAAGCTGGAAGGGCGTAGATTTAGAAAGGAATTAGGGAAAAACTGGTTCACAAATAGAGTGGTGAATGATTGGAATGGACTCAGTAGACAGGTAGTTAGTGCGGAGTCATTGGGGAGCTTTAAAGAGGGGCTGGACAGGTTCATGGATGGGGATGGAAGGTGGATGTAGGTAGTGTTAGGTGACAGGAACTACCTCGTGTAGGCCTCGCGGCCTCTTGTAGCTTCCTTATTTTCTTATGTTCTTAAGTTCTTATCAATTCAGTCAATTATGAAAACAAGAATAAGAATAACAAGTCCA
>JACEEZ010026092.1:82500-95000 GCA_016584305.1 Chionoecetes opilio
CACAAGCGACTTGAAGATCCGGATCTTTGTCCTTCTGCACAGGTACCGACAACGCCAAATACTCCCGCTGAGCGAGTCCATAACACCGTGGGCTATGCCAATCCGCCGTAAGACTTCTTGACGTGACCCGCCGTCATTATGGACTCCGCTACCAAGGTATGTAAAACTTTCCAAGATCTCAATGTCCTCGCCATACGCATGAACAGACTGTACTGCTTCATCTAGTAAGTCTCCAAACACCTGGACCTTGGTCTTCGTTCCACCAGGACACGAAGCGCTAGGATACGGTCCGTTGTTGACTTACCAGGCGTGAACCCAGACTACTGCTGCTGCTGCTGCTGCTGCTGCTGCTGCTGTTTTAAAGTATAGAATAGTATATATATGTATAGATGTATGAAAGTTCTTAAAAAAGTAATGCAGTGAACAAAATATACAGTATTCCTTGTTTGCGGCAGAATCGCCACCTGTGTTTTGTTGTAGACATAATAATGGTGTAAGGAATGGTTGCCGTGGTGGAGGCAGGCGGTGACTTGCCTCACTCTGCTTCTTGCTTCTCGTCCTCACCGTGTGTCTGCGTGTCTCTTCATTCCTTCTCCTCCATCTCGTCCTCGTCATCGGACATTTCCAAGTCCTTCTTCACTCTCAGGATGTGAATCATCCTCAGCTCCTCGTCCCTCCATCTCTTGGTCCACGCGCGCTGGGCCGCGGCCGCCCTCCTCTCCTCCCACAACCTCTCCCTCCGCCTGGCCTCAGCGGCCTCAGCCTTGGCCTCAGCCACACACTTCCTCATCTCTTCATACCGCCGGGTCTTGGCCGCTTCCTTCCTTTCTTGTTCAGCCTTCGTCATCCCCCTCACCTCCTCCCTTCTCTCTAACTCCTCCTGGCGCTTGGCCTCGGCCCTCGCTTCTCTCTCCATCTCCATCTTCTGTCGCACGGCTTCCACCTTCGCCTTTCTCTTCTGCTCCATCTCCTTCGCTCTCCTCTCCATCTCCTCCAGCCGGGCCTTCTTGGGGAGGGAGGCGTCCTCGCACTCCTGCTCCCGCTCCCATTTGCAGGGCCTGGGCCTCCCGGTGGGCACGCGGTAGTGGAGGCCGCGCTTCCGCACCCACGGCTGGTACAGGGGCTCCTCGGCCTTCGTCCTCCTCTTCATCACTTCCAGCCGGACCTTCGCCTTCCCCTTCGTCTCCTCCAGCCTGGCCTTCGCCCTCCTCTCCATCTCCTCCAGTCGGGCCTTCTTGGGGAGGGAGGCGTCCTCGCACTCCTCCTCCCGCTCCCTCTTGCAGGGCCTCTTGCCGTGCCTGCGCCACCCGATGGGTACGCGGTAGTGGAGGTGGCGCCTCCGCACCCGCGGCTGGTACAGGGGCTCCTCAGCGGGCTCCTCCCTGCCCCTCTTCATTGTGGGGATCATGTTGTGTCTGTACGGGATACTGTACAGTAGATCGTCCATAGCCACGCTGGTCATGACTCCTTGAGTTCTTGATCAGTGGAGCGCGGCGTGAAAACAGGGAGGGTAGCAATATTAAGGATGTATTTTATTGTGGTTAGAGTTGACGGCGGCTCAACTCCAACCTCCTCCCGGTTCTATTCTTCTTAACTCCAACCTCCATCTATACTCTAAGATCCAAGGCACTAAGGAGGCCACGCCCCCTTGTACCTGATTGGCTGAACGCAACGTATACGAAGGTGTGTGTGTGGTGTGTGTGTGTGTGTGTGGTGTGTGTGTGTGGTGTGTGTGTGTGTGTGTGTGTTGTGTGGTGTAATAGTAATAGTTTCACATATAATAATATATATGTCAGACTGTCTTCAAATCTTAAGTGTTATTTTCAAGGATTTTACTAAGGTTAGGTAGTTAGGTTTAGGTTTGGTTAGGTTAAATTTAGGTTTCGTTAGGTTAAGGTTAGGTTAGATTAGGTTAAGTTTAGGTTTGGTTAGGTTTGGTTTGGTTAGGATAAGTTTAGGTTTGGTTAGGTTAAGTTTAGTTTAGGTTTGGTTAGGCTTGGAGTTTAGGTTAGTTTGGTTAGATTAAGTTTAGATTTGGTTAGGTTAGGTAAGGTCAATATATTTTCGTCATTTACATGGATTTTAGGTTTCGAATAGTGGCATTACTACCTTACGTTTTCAAGAATATTAATGTTTTTTCCCTTTTCTATTATGTTGTGTTATTTGTATTCTTCGTTTCTTGGTATTTAGTTGTGTTCTTATGCTCTCATCTCTTCTGTCTTCTCTCTGTTCATCTCTCTTCCTCTTCTACGGTCTTCTCTCGTCTAGTCTCTCTCTTCTCTTTCTCTCTCGTCTCTCTTCTCATCTTTCTTGTCTCTCTAGGTCTCTCGTTGCTTCTCCTCTACGCTTCTCTCCCACAGATATAATCATCGCCTTGTTCCCTTGGTTCCTCTATCAATCTGTTTCCCTTGTTGATTGTTACTCTCCTCTTCCTCCTCTTCTCTCCCTCATATCCTCTTCCCTCCCTCTCCTCTCTCCCTCTTCTCCCTCCCTTCCCCTCTTCCCCTCCCTTCCCCTCGTTCCTCTCTCTCCTCCCTTCCCCTCCCTTCCCCCTTTCCGCTGGCACTTTTCCTATCCCTCTTTCCCTCTTCCTGCATTTTACCTTCCTCTTCCCCTCTTCCCCCCTTCCTCCCTCTTCCCCTCCCTTCCCCTCCCTTCCCCTCTCTTCCCCCTCCCTTCCCCTTCCTCTTCCCCTCCCTTCCCCTCTTCCCTCCCTTTCCCTCTTCCCCTCCTTCCCCTCCTTCCCCTCCCTTCCCCTCCCTTCCCTCACTTTCCCCCTTCTTTCCCCTTCCTTCCTCTTTCCTTCCTTCTTTCCCTCTTCCCTCACTTCCTCCTCCCTCTTTCCCTCCCTTCCACTCTTCCCCTCTCTTCCCTCTTCCCTCCCTTTCCCCTCTCCTTTCCCCTCCCTTCCCCCCTTTCCCTCTTCCCTCCCTTCCCTCCCTCTTTCTGGTTCCCTCCTTTCCCTCACTTTCCTCCTCTTTCCCTCCCCTTCACTTTCCTTCCTCTTTTCCTCTTCCCCTCACTTCCCTCCCTCTTTCCTGTTCCCTCACTTCCCCTCTTTCCCTGCATCCCCCTTCCCTATTCCCTCTTCCCTCACTTTTACTCCCTCTTACCCTATTCCCCTCACTTCCCTTCACTTCCCCTCGCAGACGTCCTTTTCCGCGCACCATCCTCCTTCCTTCCTTCCTTCCTTCCCTTCTTTCTCTCATATTTTCCTATATTGTTGTACTTTCTCTTTTACTGTTTCTACGTTTCTCTGTTATCTGTATGCATTTCTATCTCTTGTTTCCTTTGTCGTTCTGTTATCCTTGCTTTCTGTTCAATTCATTTTCCCTTATTTGATTTATTTGCTTTATTTTTCTTAGTTTGTTCATTGTTTGGTTTGTTCTCCCCTATACTCTCTCTCTCTCTCTCTCTCTCTCTCTCTCTCTCTCTCTCTCTCTCTCTCTTCTCTCTCTTTCTCCTCTCTCTCTCTCTCTCTCACTCTCTCTCTCTCTCTCTCTCTCTCTCTCATCTCTTCTTATCTCTCTCAGTCTCTTCTTCTCTTCTTCTCTCAGTCTCTTCTCTCTCTCTCAGTTCGTCTCTCTCTCTCTCAGTCTCTTCTCTCTTCTCTCTCAGTCTCTTCTTCTCTTCTTCTCTCAGTCTCTTCTTCTCTTCTTCTCTCAGTCTCTTTTTCTTCTTCTCTCTCAGTCTCTTCTATCTTCTTCTCTCAGTCTCTATTCTCTTTTCTCGTCTCTTTCTTCTCTCTTCTCTCAGTCTCTTCTTCTTCTTCTCTCTCAGTCTCTTCTTCTTATCTTCTCTCAGTCTCTTCTTCTCTTCTTCTCTCAGTCTCTTCTTCTTCTTCTCTCAGTCTCGTCTTCTCTTCTCTCTCAGTCTCTTCTTCTCTTCTTCAGTCTCTTCTTTCTTTTCTCTCAGTCTCTCTTATCTTCTCTCAGCTCTTCTATCTTCTCTCTCTCAGTCTCTTTATCTTCTTCTCTTCTCTTATTATCTCATCCAGTCTCTTTTCTTCTTCTCTCAGTCTCTTCTTATCTTCTCTCTCTCAGTCTCTTCTTCTTCTTCTCTCAGTCTCTTCTTCTCTTCTTCTCTCAGTCTCTTCTCTTCTTCTCTCAGTCTCTTCTTCTCTTCTCTCAGTCTCTTCTTCTCTTCTCTCAGTCTCTTCTTCTTTTTCTCTCAGTCTCTTCTTATCTTCTCTCAGTCTCTTCTTATCTTCTCTCTCTCAGTCTCTTCTTATCTTCTCTCAGTCTCTTCTTATCTTCTCTCTCTCAGTCTCTTCTTCTTCTTCTCTCAGTCTTCTTCTCTTTTCTTCTCTCTCTTTTTCTCTTCTCTCAGTCTTTCTTCTTCTCTCAGTCTTTTTTTCTCTCTTCCCCCAGTCTTTCTTATCTTCTCTCTCTCAGTTTTCTTCTTTTTTCCTCTGTTCCCCTCCATCAAAATTTATTTCCCCCCATACTCTCCAAGAACTTTTTTTGAAGCGTATATAACTCATGTTTTATCTCCCCCTTCCCCCCCCCCCCTCCTCCTCCCTCCTCTCCTCCCCCTCCTCCTCTCCTCCTCCTTCCTCCTTCCTCCTCTCCCCCCCCCTCCTCCTCCTCCTCCTCCTCCCTATTTAACCCTCCTCCGCTCAGTTTTTCCCCAACCCTTTGAGTTCCCACAAAAGAGATTACGAAGGCGTTTACGGTTTTTTTGATGGACATGGGCAATTAGGGATAACTATTTTTTTTTCTTGAAGGGGAAAGAGAAGGAAGGGTTTGTAGGTACTGTTAGGAAAGATGTTTTTTTGTTTTTTTGTTGTTAAGAGGCGCGAGAAGTTTACAGTATTTTTGTTGTTCAGTTTGCTGGTTTTTTTTTTAATTTCTTTGTTGTTCTCTAATGATGAGTGTTAGTAAAGGAAACTTTGGTCATAGTAGTGGTGGTCGTAGTAGTGGTAGTAGTAGTAGTAGTAGTAGTAGTAGTAGTAGTAGTATAGTATAGTATTTAGTATAGTAGTATGAAAATTTGTAGAGTGTAGTCATGTAGTGGATCGTAGTAGTAGTAGTAGTATTTAGTAGTAGTATCGTAGTAGTAGTAGAAATTTAGTAGTATTTATTTAGTATTAGTATTTAGTGGTGGCGGTGGTATTTAGTAGTAGTAGTAGCAGTAGTAGTGTGGTCGTCGTCGTCGTCGTCGGTCGTCGTGTGTCGTAGTAGTAGTAGTATTTAGTAGTAGTCGTATTGTTTAGTAGTATTTAGTGAGTAGTAGTAGTAGTAGTCGTAGTAGTCGTAGTAGTAGTTAGTAGTAGTAGTAGTAGTAAGTCGTAGTAGTAGTAGTATAGTAGTAGTAGTTGTAGTAGTAGTAGTAGTAGTAGTAGTCGTAGTAGTAGTAGTAGTAGTAGTAGTAGTAGTAGTAGTAGTGGGTCGTAGTAGTATTAGTATTAGTAGGGTAGTAGTAGTCGTAGTAAGTAGTAGTAGTAGTAGTAGTATGTGTAGTAGTCGTAGTAGTAGTAGTAGTAGTAGTAGTCGAGTAGTAGTAGTAGAAAGTAGTAGTAGTCGTGTAGTAGTAGTAGTAGTAGTATAGTAGTCGTAGTAGTAGTAGTCGTAGTAGTATTAGTATTATTATTATTATTATTATTATTATTATTATTTTATTATTATTAGTAGTAGTAGTAGTAGCAGTAGTAGTAATAGTAGTAGTAATCATTCTGACCTATACTTTTATTTTATACATCACTCCTATATCGGTATTTTGAAATCATTGCTAAAAACACTATTAAATCTTGTTTCGGTAAGTTTTTAATCAATATTTCCAATTTTGTTTTGTGCGAATACCTAATGATACTAATTTTAAGCGAGAGAAAGAGTTAACGTGCGTTTTAAAGGAAATAATGGAGAGAGAGAGAGAGAGAGAGAGAGAGATAGAGAGAGAGAGAGAGAGAGAGGAGAGGGGGAAAAGGGGAAGAGAGAGGGGAGAGAGAGGGGGCAAGGGAAAGGAAGAGAGTAAAGAGAGGGGTAGTTGAGCTTGAAAGGGAGGAGATGGAACGTAAGATGAGAGGGGGAGAGGGGAAGAGGGAGGGATCGGAGGGAGGTGAGAGGGACGATAAACGTTTGGATAAGAGGGGAGAGAGTGAGAGTGAGAGAAGGATGGAGATGAGGAGAGGGAGGAGGGAGAGGAGATATGGATGTGAAGCTGTGATAAGTGAGAGGCATTTCTCGTGGACGTGGGACTCTCTCTCTCTCCCTCTCTCTTTCTCTCTATCTCTCTTTCTCTCTCCTCATGGTGCGTGGAAAGGTACATAAGAGAGAGAGAGAGAGAGAGAGAGAGAGAGAGAGAGAGAGAGAGGAGAGAAGAGAAGAGAGAGAGAGAGAGAGAGAGAGAGAGAGAGAGAGAGAGAGAGAGGAAGTACTGGTAATGTGGGCTTTAAGTTACCTAACACGCATTAAAAAAGATTGGGTAAAAAATGAGAAGAGGAGGAGGTTCTTTGGAAGTATGAGAGGAGGAGGAGGAGGAGGAGGAGGAGGAGGAGGAGGAGGAGGATTATAGGTTACGGGCGTGGATAATGGTGATGGTGTGGGCTGATGTGGGCGGTTAGGGTGCCATGGGCGTCAGGTGTGAGAGTATAAACACCGCCTTACAAATAGTGATGATACAAGATGGACAGAAACTACCACGTGTAGGTCTCGTGGCCTCTTGTAGCTTCCTTATTTCTTATGTTTTTATATATTCTTCTTCCTTATTTTCTTCCTTATTTACCTTATTCTTCTTTCCTTCTTCTTTCATTATCTTCCTTATTTTCTACTGTTTTTATATATTCTTCCTTATTTTCTTCCTTATTTACCTTATTCTTCTTTCCTTCTTCTTTCATTATCTTCCTTTTTTTCTTATGTTTTTATATATTCTTCTTCCTTATTTTCTTCCTTATTTACCTTATTCTTCTTTCCTTCTTCTTTCATTATCTTCCATATTTTTACGGTTTTATATATCTTCCTTATTTTCTTCCTAATTACCTTATTCTTCTTCCTTCTTCTTTCATTATCTCCTTTTTTCTTATGTTTTTAATATTTCTTCTCCTATTTCTTCCTTATTTACCTTATTCTTCTTTCCTTCTTCTTTCATTATCTTCCTTTTTTTCTAATGTTTCTATATATTCTTCTTCCTTATTTTCTTCCTTATTTACCTTCTTCTTCTTTCCTTCTTTCATTATCTTCCTTATTTTCTTATGTTTTTATATATTCTTCTTCCTTATTTTCTTCCTTATTTACCTTATTCTTCTTTCCTTCTTCTTACATTTATCTTCCTTATTTCTTAGTTTTGTATATTCTTCTCCTTATTTTCTCCTTATTTTCCCTATTCTTCTTTTCCCTTTTTCTTACATTTATCTTCCTTATTTTCTTATGTTCTCATTTTATTATATGTTCTTATGAGATTGTTGTCCTCACACTGTCCTCTCAAACCCTTCGTTGTCTTCTTCAGGCATGGATGAGGACAAGGAAGTGGTGGTTATATAGGTTACCGGGAGTTTTGTACACAAGTTGTTTCGTACCCAGGTTTGTTAGTTGTTTTGTAAAATGATTTAAATTTTTTTCGTAAAATACCTGGTGTCGTTTCGTAATTCTGAACAAGGTAAACTTGAGCGAGTGGTACTAAACGACTATGGGTTTCATTAAGACTATAAACANATTATAGATATGATAATTTTGCTTAAGTAGTAGACACTAGTAGTAGTATATCTTCGTAGTTTCGGATATAGTTGTTATTAGTATCAATATTCCTAATATTGTGATTTTGTTGGCAGAATAGCTACATATGAATACTACTATATTTTAACGGAGAAACATTGTAACTTAAACGTGTTTCGTGTTTTTAATCAATATTTCATTTTGTTGTGCGAAATAATGGATACTAGTTTAAGCGAGAGAAGAGTAAACGTGCGTTTAAAGGAAATGAGAGGTGGAGAGAGAGAGAAGAGAGAGGAGAGAGAGAGAGAGAGAGAGAGAGAGAGAGAGATGAGAGAAGAGAGAGAGAGAGAGAGGAGGGGCAAGGAAGGAAGAGAGTAAAGAGAGGGGTAGTTGAGCTTGAAAGGGAGGAGATGGAACGTAAGAGTGAGAGGGGAGAGAGGGAAGAGGGAGGGATCGGAGGGAGGTGAGAGGGACGATAAACGTTGGATAAGAGTGAGAGAGTGAGAGTGAGAGAAGGATGGAGATGAGGAGAGGGAGGAGGGAGAGGAGATATGGATGTGAAGCTGTGATAAGTGAGAGGCATTTCTCGTGGACGGGGACTCTCCTCTCTCCCTCTCTCTTTCTCTCTATCTCTCTTCTCTCTCCTCATGGTGCGTGGAAAGGTACATAAGAGAGGAGAGAGAGAACCGAATGCAGAGAGAGTGCGAGAAGAGGAGAGGAGAGAGTAGAGTGGAGAGGAGAGAGAGAGGAGAGAGAGAGAGAGGGAGGAGAGAGAGAGAGAGAGAGAGAACGAGAGAAGAGAAGTACTGTAATGTGGGTTTAGTTCCAACAGCATTAAAAAGAGGGTAAAAAATGAGAAGAGAGGAGTCTTTGGAAGTATGAGGGAGGAGAGAGAGAGGAGAGGAGAGAGAGAGAGAGAGGAAGGAGGTTATAGGTTTACGCGTGGATAATGGTGATGGTGGGGCTGAGTGTGGGGGGAGGGTGCATGGGCGTCAGGTGGAGGAGTGATAAAACCGCCTTACAATGTGATGATACAGATGGACAGAAAACTACCACGTGTAGGTTCTCGTGGGCCTGTTAGGCTTCCTTATGCTATGTTTTATATATCTTCTCGTATTTTCTCCTTATTTACCTTATCTTTTCCTTCTTTTATATCTCCATAGTTTGTCTACTGGTTTTATATATTCTCCTTATTTTCTTCCTATTACCTTAGTCTTCTTTCCTTTCTTATTATCTTCCTTTTTTCTTATGTTTTTATATATTCTTCTTCCTTATTTTCTTCCTTATTACCTTATTCTTCTTTCCTCTTCTTCATTATCTTCCTTATTTTCTACTGTTTTTATATATTCTTCCTTATTTTCTTCCTTATTTACCTTATTCTTCTTTCCTTCTTCTTTCATTATCTTCCTTTTTTTCTTATGTTTTTATATATTCTTCTTCCTTATTTTCTTCCTTATTTACCTTATTCTTCTTTCCTTCTTCTTTCATTAGCTTCCTTATTTTCTGATGTTTCTATATATTCTTCTTCCTTATTTTCTTCCTTATTTACCTTCTTCTTCTTTCCTTCTTTCATTATCTTCCTTATTTTCTATGTTTTTATATATTCTTCTTCCTTATTTTCTTCCTTATTTACCTTATTCTTCTTTCCTTCTTCTTACATTTATCTTCCTTATTTCTATTTTTGTATATTCTTCTTCCTTATTTTCTTCCTTATTTACCTTATTCTTCTTTCCTTCTTCTTACATTTATCTTCCTTATTTTCTTATGTTCTCATGTATTATATGTTCTTATGAGATTGTTGTCCTCACACTGTCCTCTCAAACCCTTCGTTGTCTTCTTCAGGCATGGATGAGGACAAGGAAGTGGTGGTTATATAGGTTACAGGGAGTTTCGTACACAAGTTGTTTCGTACCCAGGTTTTGTTAGTTGTTTCGTACACTGATTTTAAATTTTTTTCGTACATACCTGGTGTCGTTTCGTAATTCTAGTAATCAAGGTAAACTCTGAGCTGAGTGTACGAAACGACTATGGTTTCATATAGACTATGAAACAACTTTTTGGTGTACGAATCTACTGGTGGTACGAAACAACTTGTGTACGAACTGACTGCACCCCGTTATATATACAAGGAGAGTTACTTATTTTAATGCTATATACCCCAAAGAGATGTTTTTTCAATGATTTTAGCTAGTTATCAATGAACTGTAGTGTTTTTATTCATATTGAAGTATAAATGCCTTTTTATAGGTTTATTCGCACCTATGTATAGTTTTACATAACTATATATTTGATATTCGCACCTATGTATAGTTTTACATAACTACATATTTGATATTCGCACCTATGTATAGTTTTACATAACTACATATTTGATATTCGCACCTATGTATAGTTTTACATAACTACATATTTGATATTCGCACCTATGTATAGTTTTACATAACTACATATTTGATATTCGCACCTATATATAGTTTTACATAACTACATATTTGATATTCGCACCTATATATAGTTTTACATGACTACATATTTGATATTCGCACCTATGTATAGTTTTACATAACTACTATTTGATATTCGCACCTAGTATAGTTTTACATAAACTACATATTTGATATTCGCACCTATGTATAGTTTTACATAACTACATATTTGATATTCGCACCTATGTATAGTTTTACATAACTACATATTTGATATTCGCACCTATGTATAGTTTTACATAACTACATATTTGATATTCGCACCTATGTATAGTTTTACATAACTACATATTTGATATTCGCACCTATGTAATTTTTACATAACTACATATTTGATATTCGCACCTATATATAGTTTTAATAAACTACATATTGATATTCGCACCTATGTATAGTTTTTACATAACTACATATTTGATATTCGCACCTATGTATAGTTTTACATAACTACATATTTGATATTCGCACCTATGTATAGTTTTACATAACTACATATTTGATATTCGCACCTATGTATAGTTTTACATAACTACATATTTGATATTCGCACCTATATATAGTTTTACATAACTACATATTTGATATTCGCACCTATATATAGTTTTACATAAATACATATTTGATATTTGCAACATCAACATTTTACAAAAGTTGAAATAGTGTACAGAGAAGAGTGCAATAACAGCCGTGGGGGATGTTATAAAACCGGCGTGAGAAACTAGGGTAAATAAATGCTATCAAAGCCGTGTATAAAGAAGAGTTCAAAGGAAGGACAAGGAAGAGGTGGAATAGTGAAGAGAAGAGTGTAAAAACAGCGGTGTGTGGGATGTTATAAAAAGACGGGAGAAACTAGAGTAAATAAATGCTACAAAGCCAAGCAAGGAAACAGGATAGAGGGATCGAGGTTGAAACAGTGGTGTGGAAAGGCTTGGCAAGTGTTGAGCCACAGGGATAGAAAGTAAAGGAACAGGAAAACAAAGGAGCGATGGAGCAATGGTGTTGAATGGAGTGTGTCATCCACCTCTCTTCCTTTCCTTGCCTCGGTTTAGATCGGGACATTTGCTAGGGGAACAAATAGGCGAAGAGAGCGAGTAAGAGTGAAGTCAGTGTTGATGAGAGAGGAGAGAAGAAGAGGAGGGAGAGAGAGAGAGAGGAGGAGAGAGGAGAAAAGATGAGAGAGGAGTGAGAGGTGAGAGGAGAGAGAGAGAGAGAGGAGAGAGAGGGGAGAGAGAGAGAGAGAGAGAGAAGGGAGAGAGAGGAGAGAGAGAGAGAGGGGGAGGAGAGAGAGAGAGAGAGAGAGAGAGAGGAGGAGAGAGGAGAGAGGGAGACGAGAGAGAGAGAGAAGAGAGAGAGAGAGAGAGAGAGAGAGAGGGGAGAGGAGAGAGAGACCCATGTATGTATGTTAAGCTAGGAATATTCTACACATTCCTGTAAAGTCAAAGATAGTTTTCAGAAGTCCCGTTGAAGCTACTGACTGTAAAACCTATAAAAATTCAACAATAATGTAAAAGAGAGAGAGAGAGAGAGAGAGAGAGAGAGAGAGAGAGAGAGAGAGAGAGAGAGAGAGAGAGAGAGAGAGAGAGAGAGAGAGCACATCACGTCTCATTGTCAATGTTTCCCGCCAAAAGTCACGCACGCACAGCTGGACGTATCGAGATTCTTATGTTTTTTAAGCCTATTATCGTTACTTAAAATCTTATAATATCTTGTGTTTTTTGCATACCACTAGTAACAGAGAAATGCATGGTAATTTTTTTTTATTTAGCTTTATTACTTTACGTTTTTTTAACCTCAATAAATGTCACACGTATGCTTTTTTTCACTTTTGTTTTTCTTGGTGTTTTAATGCATGATTTTCTTTTCACTTTCCTTTTTCTTATTTCTTTTTTCAGACATTGCAGTTGTTTTAATGTGTTTTAATGCATGATTGTTTTTATTTAGCTTTCATTATTTACGTTTTTTTTACCTCAATAAATGTCACGCGTATGATTTTTTTACACATTTCTTTTTCTTCTTGGTGTTTTAATGCATGATTTTTTTTTTAGCTTAATTTATTACCTTTTATTTACCTCATTAATGTCACATATATGATTTTTTTCACTTTTCTTTTTCTTATTTCTTTTTTCTTCAGACTTTGCAGTTGTTTTAATGGTGTTTTAATGCATGATTTTTTTTATTTAGCTTTCATTATTTACGTTTTTTTTACCTCAATAAATGTCACGCGTATGATTTTTTTTCACTTTTCTTTTTCTTCTTGGTGTTTTAATGCATGGTTTTTTTTTAGCTTAATTTCTTACCTTTTATTTACCTCATTAATGTCACATATATGATTTTTTTTCACTTTTCTTTTACTTATTTCTTTTTT
>JACEEZ010026092.1:100000-117500 GCA_016584305.1 Chionoecetes opilio
CCATTCGACGATTATAATGACCATAAGCAATATTATAGAGATATGACCTGTTTAATATCCTTGTCCATTAGCTAATTTGGTTTATTTAGTTACTTTTTCGTAGTTTTATGGCTAATAACAAACGATTTCATATAGCAAAGGAAAGATCTGGGCGTGAAGGGGTTAAAGTTATGTCTGTCTACTTAAGAATGATGTTTTAAAGGGTTTAGTATTCCCACTGTTTCTGGTTATTTGTATTCACCAATCTCGCAATAGAAGAAAAGTGTCGTGGTTTCTCAAGTGTTTTTAAGTGTTTTTTGTGGTTTTCAAGTGTCTTTTATCTTGTATTTTTATTTTTATGCCTCCAAAGTAGTTATTAAAAGACAAAATACACGCAATAGGTTAGTTAGGTTAGGTTAGATTAGGTTAGGTTAGGTTCGGTTAGGTTAGGTTAGGTTAGGTTAGGTTCGGTTAGGTTTGATTAGGTTAGGTTAGGTTAGGTTAGGTTTGATTAGGTTAGGTTAGGTTAGGTTAGGTTTGATTAGGTTAGGTTAGGTTCGGTTAGGTTAGGTTAGGTTAGGTTAGGTTAGGTTAGGTTAGATTCGGTTAGGTTCGGTTAGGTTAGGTTCGGTTAGGTTCGGTTAGATTAGGTTCGGCTAGGTTTGGTTAAGTTAAGTTCGGTTAGGTTCGGTTAGGTTAGGTTAGGTTAGGTTCGGTTAGGTTAGGTTAGGTTAGGTTCGGTTAGGTTAGGTTCGGTTCGGTTAGGTTCGGTTAGGTTAGGTTAGGTTAGGTTCGGTTAGGTTAGGTTCGGTTCGGTTAGGTTCAATTAGGTTAGGTTTGGTTAGGTTAGGTTAGGTTCGGTTCGGTTCGGTTCGGTTCGGTTCGGTTAGGTTAGATTAGGTTAGGATTTGGTTAGATTAGGTTAGGTTAGGTTAGGTTAGGTTCGAAGCAAAAGGCGATACGTTTAGTTCCTCAGACTGATTACAGGGTTCTTTGTGTCCCTCCATTGTGGAATTATTGACGCTCCAGTAATTAACGAGGGATTCTCCGATAGGCTCCGGGGATATAGTTAATCAAGTTTAATGTTAGTTTTTAGAGTCGATAGCTTAAGGTTGAGGAGTGATGACCTGATTCTTATGTGAGAGAGAAGAGAGGGGAGAGAGAGAGAGAGAGAGAGAGAGAGGAGAGAGAGAGAGAGAGAGAGAGAGAGAGAGAGAGAGAGAGAGAGAGAGAGAGAGAGAGAGAGAGAGACGGATGATTTCTACACCATCTTTCTTTTCGTCTTTTTTTCTCAACTCTCCTGCTGCGTAATGTGTCGGAAGGGAGGAGGAGGAGGAGGAGGAGGAGGAGGAGGAGGAGGAGGAGGAGGAGGAGGAGGAGGAGGAGGAGGAGGAGGAGGGGGGGAGGAGGAGGGGGGGGGAGGAGAAGAAAGTGGAGGAAGGAGGAGGAGAAGAAGGGGAAGGAATGGGGAATGAGAAGGAAAGGGAGGAAGGGGGAGGAGAAGGAAGGGGAGGAAGGGGGAAGAGAGAAGGGGAGGAATAGGAGAGAAGGAGGGAGGAGGGGGGGAGAAGGAAGGGAGGGGGGAGGAGAAGAAAGTGGAGGAAGGAGGAGGAGAAGAAGGGGAAGGAAGGGGAAAGAGAAGAAAAGGGAGGAAGGGGGAGGAGAAGGAAGGGAGGAAGGGAGAAGAGAAGGAAGGGGAGGAAGGGGGGAGAAGGAAGGGAGGAAGGGGGAGGAGAAGGAAGGGGAGGAAGAGGGAGGAGGCAGAAGGGGACAGGCGGCAGAGGCAGTGACAAACGCATCCCGGTAAACCATGGCTGGGAAAGAAGTGATCTGGGAAATAAATGCTGGTAGTGTGTGAGACAACCGGTATGACTCTCTCCCGGTATTGATCTTTCCCGGTATAATTTTCTCCCGGTATGGCTCTTTCCCGGTATGGCTCTTTCCCGGTATAATTTTCTCCCGGTATGGACTCTTTCCCGGTATAATTTTCCGTAGCCTTCCGGTATGGCTCTTTCCCGGTATAATTTTCTCCCGGTATGGCTCTTTCCCGGTATAATTTTCTCCCGGTATGGCTCTTTCCCAGTATAACTTTCGTATGCTCTTCCGTTAAACTTTCGGTATGGCTCTTTCCCGGTATAATTTTCTCCCGGTATGGCTCTTTCCCGGTATAATTTTCTCCCGGTATGGCTCTTTCCCGGTATAATTTTCTCCCGGTATGGCTCTTTCCCGGTATAATTTTCTCCCGGTATGGCTCTTTCCCGGTATAATTTTCTCCCGGTATGGCTCTTTCCCGGTATAATTTTCTCCCGCAATGGCTCTTTCCCGGTATAAAACTTTCCCGGTATGGTTCTTTCCCGGTATAAATCTTTCCCGGTATAAATTTCTCCCAGTATGATTTTCTCCCGGTATGCTCTATCCCGGTATGAGTATTTCATGAGGCATACGGCTTCTTGTGTATTTTTTATTATCGTCTTTTACTTTAGTGTATATTTTATGGTGTTGTTCGTCTGAGTGTCAGGTGAGTGTTTGTGTTTTATGTTGAGCCACGTGTGTGTGTTGTTGCGTGTGTGTGTGTGTGTGTGTGTGTGTGTGTGCGTGTGTGTGTGTGTGTGTTTTATAGTCCCCTCATGAGTCAGCCATCCTATGTTTGCCGTCACCCTCACGCCACTCACATCACCCGGCACAGCGAGCAAGAAAAGCCTCCTTAAATACATACCAACAACAGGAAGAGCAAGACACATCACACTCGACACATCACACTCGACACATCACACTCGACACATCACACTCGACACATCACACTCGACACATCACACTCGACACATCACACTCGACACATCACACTCGACACATCACACTCGACACATCACACTCGACACATCACACTCGACACATCACACTCGACACATCACACTCGACACATCACACTCGACACATCACACTCGACACATCACACACTCGCAACATCACCAACATCATCACCATCACCGCGATAGATAACAAGAAAAATACTGAATAAACCGTTTCCCTTACTTAAAAGAAAAATAAATGAACAAGAAATATACTGAATAAAATGTTTTTCTTACTTAAAAGAAAAATAATAAACACAATTGTATGTTTGTCAGTAAAGCTACATACATACATACAACCTTTCTCCTTGACACAGCCGCGAAGGAGACGCTCACACCCCCACACACTAAGAAAAAAAGGTGCACCTTTGCACCTTTAAAGGTGCAAAACAATATCACAGCTTTAGCACCTTTAAGGGTGCAAAGTTGCACCCATAAGGGTGCATAGTTGCACCTCTTAAGGTGCAACCCCCCTTAGGGGTGCAACTGTGCACCCTTAAGGGAGTAACATTGCACCCTTATTAAAGGTGCAAAATCTGTGACACATTTTGCACCTTTTTATCTTAGTGTGCACACACTCCACCACGCACACCACTACGCACACCACCACGCACACCACCACGCACACCACCACTTATGTACATTGGTCTTGCCTTAGGAAAAAACAGAAGAATAGCCAAAGTACCTACAGTATAAAGGGCGAGAAGGCTGTAAAGTCAAGGCGTTGTTTATAGGTGGCGCGGAAGGTGGCGTGGCCCTATATACCTTGCTGTGCCTCCTCAGTACATACAATCACTCCTTGCCTATAGGCCTCCCTCTCTCTAGGGCAACAAGAGGCTGGAGCGCAAAAAAAAGAGAGAAAAAAAAAAAAAAATCGCCCGTCGCCCTCTAACACTGTGATAGGGAAGCAATGCGTGTGTAGTCTCACGCAGGCACTGGTGGGAGGGTTGTGGCAGCATGGCACAGTGTCATGAGTGGCCGAGGTGCACAGCTAAACACATATATAACCCCACAGCTTGGAGGTTAACTCGTCCTGTCAGTTTTTCAGTCTGCATGATTTGCCACTACTTTTTACTGTTATTTTCTGAACTCAATTTATATAGCGCATCGTGAAACACAGTTTGCCGTTTTTTGTAATTATTATTATTTTTTTCCTGACTATCAATATTTATAGCGGATCGTGAAGCACAGTTTGGCATTTTTAGTACTTTTTTTTTTTCAAGGCAGCCCGCGCGCCATCTTTCTCCCACACCTGAATGTCACAACACACAGCCGCCGCCCCGCCCGCCTCGACCTGCTGACCTGTATTTCGACCTGCTGGTGTGAATCGGTCTGAGTCAGTATTCAGAAAGACTCGCTCGGCCTCCTCTCCACGACTTCCTTTTTTGCAATAGTTTTGTTTCGTCTCGCAGTCTTGTGTTTTTATCCTTAATTAAGCTCCATTGTTTCGAATCTTTATAATGTGTCAGTTGCAGATTGCGTTGTTAGTTTTCAGTTTCGCGCATCGCCTTTCCGCGGACTCGCTCTTGCCTGTGTCGCAGTTTAAGTGTTTTTCCTCTGCATCTATTTTTCCTTCTTCCAAGTTGCAGTAAAGCGCCTTCACTAAAAACCTCCTTCTTGTCTCGTCTTTCCGTGGTGTCTTCTCTTAAGCCTTCTTCCTTGTCTTTACCCTTACTTTCTTCTCTTGTTTCTCTCTCTTCTTCCATCCTCCCTTCTGGTCCTCGTCCCTTTGCTCTTAAGTCTCCGTGACGGATCGTTCTCACAGAGTTGGGCAAAGTTTGTTAGGTGTGGAAAATGTCTTCACTTGTTGCGCATTACCAGTGGCGGAGGGGGGCAAGAGCGGGAGGAATACACCAGGAAAGGGTGAGAGAGACGGTACCTGGAACTGTCGCCAATCGGAACTGTCGCCGCCGTCGTCGAGTGTTCCAATTCTTGATATTACAGGGCCCAATATATACATTTAATCAGGTTTTATCCGTGTTTCTGCATTCAGGGATGAAATACCAGCAGTAGCTTGATCAGTTAGGTTAAGTTAGGTGCCAATTTCCAGGTTAGGTTAAAATTTCCACGTCGGCGAGAGTTCTAGGTTGGTGTTTCGGCGAGAATTCCCATCGGCGACAGTTCCATAAACCAGGGAGACTGCCGGAGGGACACAATGACACAAAAAGATTTTACGCGCCAAACTCAAGGTCGTCATGAGTGGGTGAAGCGAAGATGGTGTTGCCGTCACAAATCGGGCGTCCCAGTGTTACGTTGAGGTGTTGAGGTGAGGCATGGGTGTGGTGTTCCCCTCTCCCCAGGTGTTGGTGTTGTCCAGGGGGAGGTGTTGAGCTGCTAGGGGCTCTCCTCAAACTGAACCATTGAACTCTTGCGCAGCTCAATCATCGGCAAGAGTCCGTTTTCCTGGAAAGAGACGAGATGTGAACGGGTTGTGTGTGTGTGTGTGTGTGTGTGTGTGTGTGTGTGTGTGTGTGTGTGTGTGTGTGTGTGTGTGTGTGTGTGTGTGTGTGTGTGTGTGTGTGTGTGTGTGTGTGTGTGTGTGTGTGTGTGTGTGTGTGTGTGTGTGTGTGTGTGTGTGTGTGTGTGTAGTTGGAATAGTGAGATTTAACTGGTGGTGTAGAGCCCTTACATACATTATCACTACCACCATCACCACCACTACCACCACTACCACCACCACTACCACCACCATCACTACCACCACTACCACCACTACCACCACTACCACCACCACTACCACCACCACTACCACCACTACCACCACCACTACCACCACCATCACCACCACTACCACCACCATCACCACCACTACCACCACCGCCAGCACTGTCTTCATTATCATCACCACCACCACTATCACCACCACCATAATTTCCACCTCCACAACCATCATCACTATCACAACCACTGCAATAATTCACCACCACCACTATTACTACCACAATTATAGAGATCTTACATGACACCACCACAACCACCTTTCTGTAATACCATCACCACAACTACTACTACCACAACTACTACTCCACATCTTCCATGACTACTACTTCTACTACTACTTCTACAATCTAACCATACTTTACAACGTACCATTAATGTCATCACTACCACATTCACCACCACTACCACCACCACTACCACCACCACCACCACCACCACCACCACCACCACCACACCACCACCACCACCACTACCACACAAAAAGAGGAATATAGAATAAGGCACTGAACACCACCCCTTCTACTACTACTACAACTATCACTACTACTACCACTACCATCCCCTCCCACACATACACACACACACACACACCTTAAATACACAAACAAATTCATCCAGTTGACTAACTATAAACAACACAGGGCTCGAACTAAGGACGCGATTTGAGCAGGTAGCCAAGCAGACAGATGGAACAAGTAACTTTGAACCAGCAGGCAGGGAGGCAAACAGCACATGAACAATTTTGACTCAGCACTATAACAGCACACAGCACACAGCCAGGGACCAGCACAACACATAAAGGCTTTAAGGGGAGCTTCTTACAGCTGTGTTAAGGGAGGATCATCGAGGTCCCGGCGGGAGACTGCGGGAGAGGGGATGGAGTGAGGGAGGAATTACGAAGGACGAGAAGGAGGGAGGGAGGGAGTCACGAAGGACGAGAAGGAAGGAGGGAGGGAATACGAAGGAGAAGGAGAAGGAGGAGGAGGTGGAGGTGGTGGAAGGAGTGTTAGAAAGAGCAAACAAGGAGTAAAGTCAAAATTATACGTCCTCTAGGAAAAAGGAAGGAAGGATGAAAGGAGAAGGAAGAAGGAAGAGGAGATAGAGGAAAGTGTGTTAAAAGGGCAAACAGGGAGTAAAAGGAAAATTATACGTCCTCTTTTCGTAAGGAATTTAATTAAAAGGTCAAGAAAAGGGGTTAGAAATTATGTGGAGGAAAAAATAGGTATAGAGGTGGAAGAACAAGTATTTCACCTTTAATTAAACGATGCTGCGGACCATGAAGTAGCTTTGGGAACTTATTTTCATGGGTTTAATTTTTTTTTTTACTGATAACACAATAAAATGTTCGAAAGATGGGAGTCTTTTTTTCTTCATTTTTTTTTTCCCTTTTTTGTCGTTGGGTAATTAAATAAAATTTTGTCAGTATTTAATTTGGGTTACTTTTAATGGAGTAATTGACGTAAAGGACACGTTGCCAACTTTTGAGTACTGAGACTGAAAGATGTAAACTGTTTAGTGATTAAGTCAAGTGAAACTGGGAAAGAGAAAAGGAGGAAAAGGAGGAGGAAAGGAAAGGGAGGGAGGAGGAAAGGAAAGGGAGGAGAAAATGCGTGAGATAGAGAGAGTGAAACTGGGAAAGGGAGGAGGAGGAAAAGGTGGAGAGAGGGGAAAATGTGAGATAGATAGAGAGTGAAACTGGGAAAGGGAGAAGGAGGAAAAGAAGGAGGGAGGGGAAAATGCATGAGATAGAGAGATAAAGGACAGAATATAAATAGATAGAGTGAATGAAAAAGAGGAAAAGGAGGAGTGAGGGGAAAATGCGTGAGATAGATAGAGATAAAACTGGGAAAGGGAGGAGGAAAAGGAGGAGTGAGGGGAAAATGTGAGATAGATAGAGAGGGAAACTGGGAAAGGAAAAAGGAGGAAAAGGAGGAGTGAGGGGAAAATGCGTGAGATAGATAGAGAATGAACAAAAAATAAATAGATAAAATAGAGAGAATGAGAAAAGGAGGAAAATGAGGGGAAAAGGCGTGAGATAGGAGGTAGAGAAATGACAGAAAAGAAATAGATAGAGAGTAGATGAAATGAGGAAAAGAACATGGAAGGAATAAAGGATACCAGAACAGGAGTAAAAAAATAACACATTTAAAAGGGAAAAAAATCTAATGTGTTTCAAGCCCACTGAATTGTAGGAAGGAAAGAGGGGAAAACACTTGTCTTACATATCGATAAAGAAAATTGTGTTATATAAAGCGAGGGAAAAAATACTGGTAATGGTGTGTTTAGAAATGTATAGGAAAAACTATTTATTGAAGAGAGAGAGAGAGAGAGAGAGAGAGAGAGAGAGAGAGAGAGAGAGAGAGAGAGAGAGAGAGAGAGAGAGAGAGAGAGAGAGAGAGAGAGAGAGAGAGAGAGAGAGAGAGGCTGAATAAAAAATCAAATCACTCAGGAAAAAAAGCTAGGGAAAGACAGCAGCTGTAGGTCTGATGAAGGGAAGAAAGTAGAGGGAAGAAAAAAAGGGGCGTGGAGATGGAGGCTGTAATATTCATGATGCTCTGACGGAAATAATGAGAGAGAGAATTCTAAGGTATTTTTTCTCTCCCCTTTTCCTTGGCTTCCCTTAAAACCCTCTTCCCTTTCTTCTTTTTGAACCTTATTGTCTCTCGCCTCCTGGTCCCCTCCTTACTCCTTTACCGCCCTTTTGCAGTATGGCCTTGAGGAGGCGTTTGTGTGTGTTTGTGTGGGTGGTAAAGGAGCTCTGTATTGTGTTGGACCGCGAGGCTTTGTGTTGAGGTGTTGTGTGAGGCATTGTGAGTGGTTTGCCCGTGTGTTGGGGTTTTTTGGTTGGGTTTTGGTTGGGTGGGGTTTTGGGGTTTTTTTTTGGGGTTGCGGTTTGGGGGGGGTGGGTGTTGAGTGTTGGGTTTTTTTGTTGGGGGTTGGGGTTGGGTGTGTTTGGGGGTGGGTGTTTTTTTTATTTGGGGGTTGCTGGGGGTTGGGGGTTGGTGTTGTGTGTTGAGTTGTGTTTTTGGGGGGTTGAAAATTTGGGGATTTGGGTTTAGTGTTGCATGTTGTTATGTTCGGGTTGTGTTGTGCCTCCCGCAACAAAGGTGGGATTGGGTTTGGGGGGTGTCCCTGGAGGGGGTGGGGTCCTGGGCGTGAGGGCGTGTGTGTCTTTGTAGGGTGTTGCCACGTGAATGTGTCAAAAGGAAGCAAACTATCAACAAACTGGAAAGCGGCTCAAACAGGCACTCAGGAACAAGAGAGAGGGGACGGAGGCGGCGGCAGGGAGGAGAGGGAGGAGGTAGAGACGTGAGGGAGGGGTATGGAGGGACGTCTGATGTAGTTGGAGGGAACGACTGGAGGGAAGGGGAAGGGAGGCGGGGGAGCGGGCGGGGGCGGAGTAAGGTCAGAAGGGAGGGAGCAGGTGTCAGCGGCGGCGGGAGCGGGGGTGAAGGCGGCGTCCGTGGGGATGGGGCGGCGCCCCTCGTGGTGGCTGGAGCAGGTCCCCGGGGAGATGTAGAAGGCACTCACGCCGTTGGCCTGCGTCAGGTTGGTGGCAGCGGGCACGTATTTGGGGTNGTAAGAAAGATTCAGTGACGTGTGGTTTGGTATTTTCTCTTCCTCTCTCCCCCTTTCTCTCTCTC
Organism: Chionoecetes opilio; assembly: GCA_016584305.1. Classification (NCBI taxonomy): domain Eukaryota; kingdom Metazoa; phylum Arthropoda; class Malacostraca; order Decapoda; family Majidae; genus Chionoecetes; species Chionoecetes opilio. Next base: position 109,194 of record JACEEZ010026092.1, read on the forward strand.
TCTTCTCTCTCTCTCTCTCTCTCTCTCTCTCTCTCTCTGTGTCTCTCTCTCTCTCTCAATTTCTGTCTCTTTTTCTCTCTCTCTCGTCTGCACATATGCCAGAATATTTCCTTTCTTACCAGTTGCACATTATTTCGACACTCTCTCTCTCTCTCTCTCTCTCTCTCTCTCTCTCTCTCTCTCTCTCTCTCTCTCTCTCTCCTCTTCTCCTCTCTCCTCTCTTCTCTCTCTCTCTCTCTCTCTCCTTTATGTGGTATGCGTCATCGGCAGTGAGAGAGAGGAGGAGTAAGGGAGGAGGAGGGACGAATAAAGGTGGTATGTGAGGCAAGGTGTGAGGGAGGGAGGAGGAATGTAGGAAGAAAAGAGGAAGAAAAAAGGTAGTAAAAGAGGTAGTAGAAGAGGTAGTTAAAGAGGTAGTAGAAGGAAGAAAAGAAAGAAGAGAAAGAAAAGAAACAAACAGAGAAAAAAATAAGGTAGGAAGAAAAAAAGGCGAGAGAGAAAGAGGCTGGGAATTGTATTTGGGTTGATTTTCAGAGAGAGAGAGAGAGAGAGAGAGAGAGAGAGAGAGAGAGAGAGATGAGGAGAGAGAGAGAGAGAGAGAGAGAGAGAGAGAGAGAGAGAGAGAGAGAGAGAGAGAGAGAGAGAGAGAGAGAGAGAGAGAGAGAGAGAGAGAGAAGAAGAGAGAGAGATGAGAGAGAGAGAGGAGAGAGAGAGAAGAGAGAGAGAGAGAGAGAGAGAGAGAGAGAGAGAGAGAGAGAGAGAGAGAGAAGAGAGAGACTGCGATGAGAGAGAGAGAGGAGAGGAGAGAGATGAAAAAAAAAAAAAAAAAAACCTGTAAACTTCAATATTTAGATTAGGACTCCAATTTGGAAACTTCGCAAGATACAAAAAACTCAAAAAATATACATGTACTAAAAAAAATAGAAATCCTCCAATAGAAAAAAACTTTATGCTAAAAAAAAGTCACATAAATCTTAACTCGTCAGCGTGAAATTCAACAGCTCCGAAGAAGAATAGATTGGGGACCATCCACGCAAAACCCAACCAAGCAGCAAGTTCCAGAGCGAGAAAGTATTGTACCTAACCTTGAATAACCAAAAAAAGAACGAAAAATAGCGTCTAATCTTATCTGTAGCCCCCCTTCCTTCCCCCCCCTAAACCATTCCCTCCACCAATCATTGCAAGACTCCAGACAAAGTTTTCTCGTTCTTTTGTTCTTTTCCTTCGCCTTGATGACTCAGAGATAAGAGATAACAGCAGGAACAGACAACGAAAGCCATGCACGTGCAATATTCTCTTTTCAGGAACCTATTGCCAAAGACACTTACAGTTTACCCATTGCCAAAGACACACTCAGTTTACTCATGTGCCAAAGACACACTCAGTTTACTCATTGCCAAAGACACACTCCGTTTACTCATTGCCAAAGACACACTCGTTTACCATTGCCAAAGACACACTCAGTTTACCCATTGCCAAAGACACACTCAGTTTACCATGGCCAAAGACACACTCAGTTTACCATTGCCAAAGACACACTCGTTTACTCCATTGCCAAAGACACACTCAGTTTACCATTACCAAAGACACATCCAGTTTACCCATTGCCAAAGACACACTCAGTTTACTCATTGCCAAAGACACAGTTTACCCATTGCCAAAGACACACTCAGTTTACCCATTGCCAAAGACACTCACAGTTTACCCATTGCCAAAGACACACTCAGTTTACCCATTGCCAAAGACACAGTTTACTCATTGCCAAAGACACACTCAGTTTACCCATTGCCAAAGACACACTCAGTTTACCCATTGCCAAAGACACACTCAGTTTACCCATTGCCAAAGACACACTCAGTTTACCCATTGCCAAAGACACACTCAGTTTACCCATTGCCAAAGACACACTCAGTTTACCTATTGCCAAAGACACAGTTTACCCATTGCCAAAGACACACTCAGTTTACCCATTGCCAAAGACACAGTTTACTCATTGCCAAAGACACACTCAGTTTACTCATTGCCAAAGACACACTCAGTTTACCTATTGACAAAGACACACTTAATTTACTCATTGCAAAGACACTCTCAGTTTACCATTGCCAAAGACACACTCAGTTACCATTGCCAAAGACACAGTTTACTCATTGCCAAAGACACACTCAGTTTACTCATTGCCAAAGACACACTCAGTTTACCCATTGCCAAAGACACACTCAGTTTACCCATTGCCAAAGACACACTCAGTTTACTCATTGCCAAAGACACACTCAGTTCACCCATTGCCAAAGACACAGTTTACTCATTGCCAAAGACACACTCAGTTTACCCATTGCCAAAGACACAATCCAGTTTACTCATTGCCAAAGACACACTCAGTTTCACCACATTGTCAAAGACACAGTTTACCCATTGCCAAAGACACACTCAGTTTACCATTGCCAAAGACACACTCAGTTTACTCATTGCCAAAGACACACTCAGTTCACCCATTGTCAAAGACACAGTTTACTCATTGCCAAAGACACACTCAGTTTACCCATTGCCACAGACACACTCAGTTTACTCATTGCCAAAGACACACTCAGTTTACTCATTGCCAAAGACACACTCAGTTTACCCATTGCCAAACACACTCAGTTTACCCATTGCCAAATGTAACGCGGAAAAATGGGTTAAATACTTTTGACCCATGACTGGCGAAGAGTTTACGTTGAATGGGAGGGGGTAAAGTAATATATAAAAATCGAGTAACAAAGTGAGTAATTTTCCTCCACTCCTCAGTTCTGAATCACTAATATAATAATATACTGTGATATATTTTATATCGGCGATAGCTGGCCGGCCACGTAGGCTGGCGGAGGTGAAAAGTAAGGGAGACGCCATATTAGTTTAGTACCAGTCAACAAGTCAACGTGTCGAGTTGGACACGGGAGGTGTGGTTCTCACCCTTGGTAAAGGTATGTTAAGGCACAAAGTGTTGGGAGATGTAGATGTGATTCATTGAAATTATCTGTGTTAACGTGATAACTAATGAAAGGTGTTATTCATAGGGTCCCAAGGTAGCTGTGGACAGCTGTGGAGGAGACAGCTGGATGAGCTGGGGAAGAACACCTATGAACGTTTTTTGAGTGAACATCAGGATTACAGCTAAGGATTAGTCTGATAGCTGGAATGTGTGGACATGTGATTCTTGACTCAACAACTTTCAGTGACGGGAAATGATTTAGAATTAGAGAGGATACTTGTGATTACGTTCGGGTCCACGGGCTAATACTAGCGTCGTGTCGGTGTGATTAGCATTAAGAGTGTTATTAAGTGGAGACATATGTTAATGATTATGTAAGGAAGGAGTGGGGAAGTATTTACTGGTTTACCAGTAAACTGAATATATCAAGGAAAAGATAACGAGTTATCTTTTACACCCATTAGTTCTAACTTATTCTCTTAATCTTATAAACTTTTTTTTCCCACTTATTGTGGGTGGTTGCAGCATATTAGCCAGAATTGTGGAGCCCTCTTGACTTAACAACGTCAAAGCAATAAAGCTACAAAGGGGGCACCACACAAAGGCACAGTTTACTGATTGCCAAAGACACACTCAGTTTACCCATTGCCAAAGACACACTCAGTTTATTAAGGTGACAATATCCTTTACCCTCAATCCGGCAGTGTTATATGATAGACTACGTTCGTCTGCCTCTCAATGTAGTGTCTAAAAGGGTCTGAAGGTAGTCTGAAAGGGGTTTGAAAGGGTCTGAAATGGGTCTGAATGGGTCTGAAAGGGGTCTAAAGGGGTTTGAATGGGTCTAAAGGGGTCTGAAGGAGTCTGAAAGGGGTCTGAAAGGTGTCTGAAGGGGTCTGAAAGAGGTCTGGTGGGGTCTGAAGGGGTCTGCAAGGGTCTGAATGGGTCTGAAAGGGGTCTAAAGGGGTCTGAACTGGTCTGAAAGGGGTCTGAAGGGGTCTGAAAGGGATCTGAAGGGGTCTGAAAGGGGTCTGGTAGCGTCTGAAGGGGTCTAAAAGGGGTCTGAAGGGGTCTGCAAGGGATCTGATAGGTGTCTGGGAGGGTCTGGTGGTGTCTGAAGGGGCCTGAGAGGGGCCTGAAAAGGGTCTGAATGGGTCTGAAAGGGGTCTGAACTGGTCTGAAAGGTGTCTGAAGGGGTCTGAAAGAGGTCTGGTGGGGTCTGAAGGGGTCTGGAAAGGTCTGGAGGGGTCTGAAAGAGGTCTGGTGGGGTCTGAAGGGGTCTGGAAAGGTCTGGAGGGGTCTGAAAGGGATCTGGAAGGGTTTGAAGGGGCCTAAAGATGTCTGAAAGGGTCTGAAAGTGGTCTGAAGGGGTCTGAAGGGGCCTGAAGGGATTTGAAAGGGTCTGGTGGGGTCTGAAGGGGTCTGAAAGGGTATGAAGGGGCCTCTGTTATCGGGGACTGATCGGGCTGTGCGAGAGAACAGTCACGCCTCGCTTCTTCCTCCCTCTGCCTCCCTCTGCCCTGCTCCAACACACAGTAATCACGCCACATGCTCGACACGACTCTTGCCACACAAATATCTCTCCCACAGTTATGTTTACTATTCCGCCTTTTTTCGCTATAAATCTCACTCTTGATGTTCTTTATCATGCTGTGAGCTTAGGGTAACGCCCACACAACACACACACACACAACACACACACACCACACACACACACACACAACACCCCACACAAACCATCACCACCACCACCCACCCACCACACACACTCACACCCACACACATCCACACCCAACCACACCTCACCCACACCACACCCATCCACACCCACACACACCACACATACCCACACCCCACATCCCACACACCACACACACATCACACACCACACACCACCACACCACACACACACCACACACACACCACATACCCCACACACACACACACACACACACATCTCACACACACCACAACACACACACAACACACACACAACACACACACACACACAAAACCACACAGACACACACCACACCTCACAACACACACACACACACACACACACACACACACACACACACACACACACACACACTAATCAAGCTTAGCCAACCAAATCTAACTGAGATACTGCTCCAACCCATTTCTCCAATTTCAACTAAGACCCAATTCACTGCCCCAGATTCTATCCTCCCAGTCAGCATGTCGTGTCCAAACCCTCTCTAAGTAGATCAAGGGCTATTTTTATGTCTTGTAGTAAGTTTTGTCTAATTTGTGATTTTTAAGGAATATCTGGAAGTATCATGTCATTGTGAATTGGCTGAAATAGGGACTTCTAATCATTGTAACTGAAAACTGACTCCAGATTCGTGTTTAGCATGCCCGAAAACTGCTAGGAACTAATTTTCAAGCAAATATATTTAAAAAAAAAAATTCAAATTTTGCAAGGGGTATGCCTTGATTTTTTTTGAAAATCACGTTTTTTTTCATAACTAAAAAACTATGGCAGATAGATGCAACATGTATAAAGATAAATATGGAGCAGAGCAAGGGCTATCATTTGGAATAAAGCAAAAAAATATTGATTGGTAAATAACAGAGAAAATAGCATATTCGTACATTTATACAAAATAAAAATTTTCTCGACAACCATGAGGTGTTTTGACAAGCCGATTACTGCATCATGTAGAACACGTCAAGATGAACCTTTGTTACTTCGATAAGTTTTCTTATGACTCATAGTTTTGCGGCAAAATGACAAAAACCTGATTTTCAACAATTTTGGAATATTTTTGAGCAGCCAGAAATCCGTAAATAAATTTTGAAAAAATAGATTTGCTCGGAAATTTGTTCCTAGCAGTTTTCGGGCATGCTGAACACGAATCTGGAGTCAGTTTTCAGTTACAATGATTAAAAGTCCCTATTTCAGCCAATTCACAATGACATGATACTTCCAAATATTCCTTAAAAATCACAAATTAGACAAAACTTACTACAAGACATAAAAATATGATAGACATTGCTAGATTAATTATTACTTCAATACAATGATCAGTATTAGTATTTCAGTATTAGTAATATTATTATTAATCCCTATTTTAGCCACCCATGCGATTGTCAAAGTACTTATAAAAACCTAGGAATACTATAGCAATCCTGTGGGAATTCTAATGCCCTCCTATGACTCCTGTAGGATGCGTGAAGGAGCGAAGAGGCCCGTGAAGGACTCTGAAGGATTGTATACAAAGCGAAGGATACTTTAAAAAAATAGTTCTTACTCCACCCTTTCTTCTCCCTTTTTCCTCCTTCCTCCTCCTCTCCTCCCTTCCTTGTCCCACCTCCTTCCTTCTCCTCCCCCTCTCCCCTCTTTCCTCAAAAGGAGGAAGAACACAGAGAAGACATTCTTATGTTCTTATGTCCTTATGACAAAGAATTAAGACCACAAGGGAAATAGACAAGGGAAGAGTTGACAAGACTGTTAACTAAGGAGACGAAGTTGAAGAGGACCTAAAAAAGCGATAGTAAACGTCATAGGTCACAAGAAGAAGAAGAAGAAGAGATGAAGATAATGAATTAGGATCCCAGGTGAAATATATAAAGGAAGAGTTGACAAGTCGGTTAACCAAGGAGACCAAGTTGCAGAGGATCTATGAAGCGATACTAAGCGTCCAAGGTCACAAGAAGAAGAAGAAGAAGACAGCAACGCGCCGGGCAGAACCAGTGATGCGAGACCGTGATCGCCGCACAGACAGACATTACTGCTTGGCGCCCTGGGTACATCAGAGGCAAAAAAAGGGAAGGGAAGAGAGAGAGAGAGAGATAAGGGGTGAAATAACAGTCAATGAGAGGATGGTAGTAATGAAGGGGTGTCCAGGCAGATGTCAAGGCTCTCTTATCCCCTCCACGTGAATTCCAGCGCACCTCTCTTAGTATCCTTATTAATGTTAAAAGGGAAGTCCAGGCAGGTGTCAAGGCTCTCTTCTCTTCTCTACGTGAATTCTTCCCTGCACCTCACTTCGTATCCTTATTAATGTTATTATTGAGTGTCCAGGCAGGTGTCAAGGCTCTCTTCTCTTCTCCACGTGAGTTCCCTGCGCACCTCTTTCTGTATCCATAAGTTATTATTGAGTGTCCAGGCAGGTGTCAAGGCTCTCTTCTCTTCTCCACGTGAATTCCCTGCGCACCTCACTTCGTATCCTTAAGTAAACTCTTATACCTCATCACCACCACCACTTCCTGACTACATCACCACCACGCTTACATCACCACTAATATTACATCACGACACCAACACTACTACTACTACTACTACTACTACTACTACTACTACTACTACTACTGCTACAATTATCGACCAGTAATGCAGTCATCATGTATATTGAAATTATTTGAAATGCACATATTGGACATTTTAGAGGAAAAACTTAATTTTAGCCATAAACAGTTGGGTTTTTGTGCAAACATGTCAACCAATGATGCTTGTTTCCTTCTAAAAGAAATTGTTCATTCTTATACAAAAAATAATGATAAAGCATTTGTAGCATTTATGGATTTGTCCAAAGCTTTTGATAAGGTAAATCATTTTATTTTAGGTAATATGTTATTAGATAGGAACATTTCTCCTGACATTGTTTTATTTTTAATTAATTATTTGAGGAATCAGAGTGCTAGAATTATATGGAATGGTCTTCAAGGATCTTATACAGAAATTGATACTGGTGTAAGACAAGGAGGAATTTTGTCGCCATTACTATTTAAATTATATATTGATGATCTTCTCAGGGACATATCCAACCTTGACGTAGGATGTAAATATGGATAATTTAGAATGAATAGTATAGCGTATGCTGATGACATAGTTTTACTTGCTGACTCTCATAATAACTTAGAAACATTATTAGATGTATTTGAAAGTAAAATTAAAAGTTTGAAACTAAAGGTAAATCATTCAAAATCTAAATGTATGGTGTTTCATGATGTAAATAAGAAGAAATGTAAGATGAAGGGATATATAAGTCACTATGAAATCGTGGAAAATTACAAGTATTTAGGACATTATATGTCATTCAATTTTTGTGATAAAATAGATGTAGAGGAAAGGCTTCAAAGTTTTTACAGTAAATTTAACACTGTCTTGCGTAAGTTTAAAGGAATCAATTCACAAGCATTACTTTTTCTATTCAAGTCATACAGTATTCCTATCTATGGTCTTCAAAAGTGGAATTTATGTAAGATTAACTCGAGTTATATATTTAAAACATTTGTGATAGCTTATGCAAATGCACTTAAGAAAATTTTAGGATGTCCATTTTTAACCAGTAATCACAGTATTGTCAAAGAGT
>JACEEZ010026092.1:120000-122500 GCA_016584305.1 Chionoecetes opilio
ATATCATGGGGAGGGGGAGGAGGGAGGAGGAGGAGGAGGTGGAGGAGGAGGAGGAGGAAGAACAGTCGGAGGAGGAGGAGGAGGACGTATGGAAGCCAAGGAATACACTGCCAAGGAACCATCACCACCACCTACCATTACTACTAGTGGTAATTTAGAATGCAGAAGAGGTAACAGTAAGCACGCCCTTCTGGTCCACTCACTTGGCCATAACCAGAGCCTCGACAAGCCACCTTCTACCCTAGCAAAGCCTGTGGCGCGTACTGGCAAACATGTCAGGAGAAAGGGCCCTAATCTTACTACTGTTACTACTACCTACTACCCATATTACTTCTACCTACTACCTGTTCTTACTACTATTACGACCTCCTTTTCGTTGTCGTCCTATAGTCGTTTTCTTTATTCCCTTAGGGATACAGAAGCCACAGATATTTCTACCTTTGTGTGTGTCATTCACCCAAGGTCTTGCCCAGGCAAGCCAGACTCGCGATCGGAAGTTTCACCCTCCCGGTGAGCGCTTAGAGCTCATTATTACCGATCTTTGGGTAATGCGGGGACCTCACTCACCACACATCCCCATCCCCTTGCTCAAGGGGGACAGTAACCGCCCGAATTTGTCAGTAGAAAATCCCCGGGAACAGTGAAGATTCGAACCAGCTACCACAGAATGGCAGGCCAGGATCCTATCCACTTGACCATCGTGACAATGCGTGTGTGTGTGTGTGTGTGTGTGTGTGTGTGTGTGTGTGTGTGTGTGTGTGTGTGTGTGTGTGTGTGTGTGTGTGTGTGTGTGTGTGTGTGTGTTTGTCTTTCTGTCGGGACAAGACGTTCCGCCGTTCATAATTAAGGGTTTTGTTCAGGTGACATCGTGCAGGGAATGCGAGGGTGACCGCAGACACAGCCGCTTACTTGGCCTCCTTTATCTGACATTGTGTCCTTTCTTTTCTATTATTTCCTCCGCCAACCAAGTTGGAGGGAGGTTATGTTTTCACCCGATCTGTTTGTTTGTTTGTTTGTTTGTTAGTGTACAGGATTTCTCAAAACGTTACGAATAGATTTGGACCAAACTTGTATACCAAGTCTGTTTGGTATAAGGAAGAACTGATTAAATTTTGGATGAAATCAAATCACAACTGTTGCCATGGCAACCAATTGATGAAATATTCGGGCGGAGGTATGCGCTCTACTGAGTGCCCCCCCTAGTTACTATTATTATCATTATTATTATTATTTTATTATTATTATTATTATTATTATTATTATTATTGTTGTTCTTTTCGTGACCTGTGTGTTTTATTTATTCTTCTTTCATTTGCTTTTGAACTTTCTTTCCTTTTTTTACATCACAGGGAACTGGCCAAGGGCACAACAAAAATGGGTAACACAAAGCCCGCTTAGTTGCCAGTCCCTATAAAGAAGACAGTAAGAAAATAAAATAAAAACAGAGGGGTGGGCCTAGTTAGTTCGGGTTTAGTTTCTGCTTTCTATTTCTGCTTTTTGTTGCATTTTGTATTTTTTTCCTTGCGGTGTCTCGGTTTCGTGGTGTGTGTGTGTTGTGGTGTGTGTGTGTTTGTGGTGTGTTGGGTGTGTGTGTGTGGTGTGTGTGTGTGTGTGTGTGTGTGTGTGGTGTGTGTGTGTGTGTGTGTGTGTGTGTGTGTGTGTGTGTGTGTGTGTGTGTGTGGTGTGTGTGTGTGTTGTGTGTGTGTGTGTGTGTGTGTGTGTGTTAAAAAGGCAACACTTTAAAAGCCATAAATACAAATCTGTCTTACTCATATTAGCTTTATCTCTTAAAACAACTTCCATTCATCAGGCTCTCTCTCTCTCTCTCTCCTCTCTCTCTCTCTCTCTCTCTTCTCTCTCTCTCTCTCTCTCTCTCTCTCTCTCTCTCTCTCTCTCTCTCTCTCTCTCTCTCTCTCTCTCTCAGAACGGGTGTTCATGAAGTGAAGCAAATCTTGAGCATGCAGTGAGGCGGATCTTAGGATATCAATGAACACGTCTCCTCTCTCTCTCCTCTCTCTCTCTCCTCTCTCTCTCTCTCTCTCTCTCTCTCTCTCTCTCTCTGTGTGTCTGAGTGTATCTATAAGTGTCGTAATCGGCCAGCAAGAGATGAGTTCCAATCCTTCATGAGAATAACGCGTCATATATTTGAGAACAAGATCAACAATTCCTCACAAGTAAAATAAAATATATTAACCAGGGACTGCAGTAAAATTATATTAACCAGGACTTCAATAAAAAAAATATATAAACCGGGACTGCAAGTATAAAAATTATATATCTATTACCGGGATGCAGTAAAAAAGTTATAAACAGGCGCAGTAAAAAAAATATTCAAAACCAGATGCAGTAAAAAACTATATATAAACCAGGGACTGCAATAAAGAAATATATTACAACCAGGACTGCAAGTAAAAAAAATATATATAGAAACCAGGGACTGCAAGTAAAAAAAATATATAAAAACCAGGGACTGCAAGTAAAAAAAAATATATAAAAACCA
>JACEEZ010026092.1:127500-132500 GCA_016584305.1 Chionoecetes opilio
CCTTTATTTAGTTATCTACGTGTCTCCTTTATTTAGTTATCTACGGGCCTTGTTTATTTAGTTATCTACGGGCCTTCTTTATTTAGTTATCTACGGGCCTTCTTTATTTAGTTATCTACGGGCCTTCTTTATTTAGTTATCTACGGGCCTTCTTTATTTAGTTATCTACGTGCCTCCTTTATCTAGTTATCTACGGGCCTCCTTTATCTAGTTATCTATGGGCCTCCTTTATCTAGTTATCTACGTGTCTCCTTTATTTAGTTATCTACGTGCCTCCTTTATTTAGTTATCTACGTGCCTCCTTTATTTAGTTATCTACGTGCCTCCTTTATCTAGTTATCTACGGGCCTCCTTTATCTAGTTATCTACGGGCCTCCTTTATTTAGTTATCTACGTGCCTCCTTTATTTAGTTATCTACGGGCCTCCTTTATTTAGTTATCTACGGGCCTCCTTTATCTTGAGTTACTTTATCTTTAGTTCTACATCAATGTATATTTGACGTTTTCCTTAAATATATAACTCAAAAGATGTATAAATAATGTCTCTTCATAGAAATCGTATTAAAAGATTGTGATCATACTTATATTTTGGATAGTTATGTTTTTAACTTGACTATAATGATGATACAAATAACAGTAATAACAATAATAACAGCGATAATAACATAATTCTGAACTAAAGAATAATATCAACACTAATATTTCCTGCAATCATAATGAGACTGTCACATTATTTTTCATCACGAGGAGGGGAAGAGAGGGAGAGAAGGGCGGTGGGTGATGGGTGATGGGTGGTGGGTGGTGGGGGGTGGGCGGTGGGCGTGGGTTCCTTCTCAAGCGTTAACCCCTTCAAGCCCAGATCTTTCCTTTGCTACATAAAATCATTTGTTGTTAGCCATAAAATTACGAAAAAGTAACTGAAAATACCAAATTAGCTAGTGGACAAAAATACTAAACAGGTCATTATAAAAGATTGCTTATATTCACTAAAGAATCGTCTAATGGTACCCAAATTACAATGGAAATTACGTTCTGGGTCTCATGCGTTAAGGCGGGCTGGGGGTGCGGGAGGGGGTAAGGGGGCGTTAAGGTAGTACGTGACAGGCGGAGGCAGGAAGCGAAGACAGGTGCGTGGCGGTGTGTACGTGCGGGAGCTATCAAGGGGAGACAGGTGGGAAGACGGGACTGACAGATAGACAGGGATAGACAGACAGACAGACAGACAGACATACAGAGAGACAGACAGACACACACACAGGACAGAAAGACAGACAGATAGGTGGGAACACGGGATAGACAGACAGACAATGATAGACAGACTTGGATTTACTAGACAGAGGAAACGTGTGTGTGATGTGACAAGCAGAACGTAAAAGCGGGGAGGTGTGTGTGTGTGTGTGTGTGTGTGTGTGTGTGTGTGTGTGTGTGTGTGTGTGTGTGTGTGTGTGTGTGTGTGTGTGTGTGTGTGTGTGTGTGTGTGTGTGTGTGTGTGTGTGTGTGTGTGTGTGTGTGTGTGTGTGTGTGTGTGTGTGTGTGTGTGTGTGTGTGTGTGTGTGTGTGTGTGTGTGTGTGTGTGTGTGTGTGTGTGTGTGTGTGTGTGTGTGTGTGTGTGTGTGTGTGTGTGTGTGTGTGTGTGTGTGTGTGTGTGTGTGTGTTGTGTGTGTGTGTGTGTGTGTTGTGTGTGTGTGTGTGTGTGTGTGTGTGTGTGTGTGTGTGTGTGTGTGTGTGTGTGTGTGTGTGTGTGTGTGTGTGTGTGTGTGTGGTGTGTGTGTGTGTGTGTGTGTGTGTGTGTGTGTGTGTGTGTGTGTGTGTGTGTGTGTGTGTGTGAGTGTATGAGATAAGTGACAGGCGTTATAGTTAGCACGAAGACAGGAAACAGGTGATAGGTACATATTAGACAGATTAAACAGACAGTGAAGAGGATCTGTTCTCGTCTAGCCAAATACAATGACGGTAAAAGGGCACAGAAAGAGAGAGAGAGAGAGAGAGAGAGAGAGAGAGAGAGAGAGAGAGAGAGAGAGAGAGAGAGAGAGAGAGAGAGAGAGAGAGAGAGAGAGAGAGAGAGAGAGAGAGAGAGAGAGAGAGAGAGAGAGAGAGAGAGAGAGAGAGAACTAAGCTTGTGAATGTCAACCCAAAAAAAATAAGAACGCTTGGCATATATGGGTACAAAAACATGCATAAACCCACAGCTAAGTCTAACAGTCTAACAGTCACAGTAACAGCCACAGTCTAACTATCTATCTAACTATCTATTAGACTGTGCATAAAAAAGTGTAAGGTTACGTGCAAACGGGCGGACAGGCGGGCAGACAGACGGACAGACGGACTGACGGGCGGACGGGTGGTTGGGCGGACAGATGGGCGGACGGGTGGATGGGCGGACTGACGGGCGGACGGGTGGTTGGGCGGACTGACGGGCGGTTGGGCGGACTGACGGGCGGACGGGTGGATGGGTGGACTGACGGGCGGACGTGTGGTTGGGCGGACTGACGGGCGGACGGGTGGATGGGTGGACTGACGGGCGGACGGGTGGATGGGCGGACTGACGGGCGGACGGGTGGATGGGTGGACTGACGGGCGGACGGGTGGATGGGCGGACTGACGGGTGGACGGACGGATGGACGGACAGACGGACGTGAGGACGGACGGATGGACGGACAGACGGACGGGTGGATGGACGGATGGACGGACAGACAGACGGGTGGACGGACGGAAGGACGGACGGATGGACGGACAGACGGACGGGTGGATGGGCGGACTGACGGGCGGACAGGCGGACGGATGGACGGGCGGACGGGCGGACAGACGGACGGGTGGACAGACAGACGGACGGACTGACGAGCGGACGGGTGGATGGGCGGACTGACGGGCGGACGGACAGACGGACAGACGGACAGGCGGACGGACAGACAGACGGGCGGGCGGGCTGGCGGGTTTGGCGACGGACTTTCGATTGTCACTCAGGCTCAGTAATAACAAGGCGGCGGAGGACACAAGGTGAAGTCATTATAGGAACGCTGGTTGGGGTTAAAGAAGAAAAAGAAAAATGGAATATGAAAAAGAAAATAAATATATGCTTTGACAAAATATGGGATCACTGGGCTAAAAAAAGAATAAAAAAGGAAATTAATACATAGGAATGGCTAAAAAATAATAAAAAGAAGGAATATGGGAAGAGGAAAGTAAGTATATAGCTCTGACTGGCGGTTTTCTCACTCACGTAAAAATTTTGATATAGATTTTGCAACGACATGCGAGGGAAAATTCGTGCCAAGACAAGTTTTAAGAGAGAATTCAGTTTACTACATACACCCAAAGAGAAGAAAGTAAGGATTGACATTATAACACTGACAAAATACGTCTACATAGATCTATCAAATGAAGATCCTTTTTTCATATTTTTTTTCACAGATATACGTAAATAATCTCTATATAAATAATGGTCGCTTTAGTAACCCATTAAATATTACAAAAATAATTAATATATGTTTTGAAAAATGTGTGTGTATGTGTGTGTTGGGGCAATACACCACCACCATCACCACCACTACCGTCTGTCACACACACACACACACACACACACACACACACACACACACACACACACAACACACACACACACACACACACACACACACACACGCAACCCCTCGCCACACCCACACCCACCGATACACAAAAGTCAACCTTCACCACACACCCACACTAGAAGACGAGACAGTTCCCAGACAATCACGTGAGTCACCCAGGGGAGGCAAGATGACCTGGGGGGAGGGGAGAGGGAGGGGAATGGGGGGGGGAGGGGGAAGGAGGGGATGGGGGGAAGGGTTGAAGGAGGGGATGGGGGAAGGGGGGCAGGGGGGGAAGGGGGGGGAAGCGGGGAGGGGCGTAGTGCAGTAAAGGAGTTTGAGGAGACAGGAGATGGAGGAGGGAGAGGAAGGAGGAGGAGGGGGGGAAGAGGGGAGGGGGGAAGGGGGGAAGAAGGAGAGGAAGGGGGGATTAGAGGGACAAGGGGGGGGGGGTCAGGGGGGGAATGGGGGAAAGATAAAGGGGGGGAAGGAGGGTAGGGGCGTGCCAGGCTAACCTCACTTCACCTCATCATGGTCTGTATCACCAAGGCTTTCTATTATGACCTTTCTCTCCCCGGGCTTAACTTTTATCCTCTCAAGGTCATTACTCCCTCGTCCATCAGGCTTACCCTCGTTATACATGTTATCATTATCATATACCTAATAATAAACAGGGTACGTACGCTTTCTGGCTTTATATTATGATCTAGTCCTCCTATGTAATCCTATGTCATCCTTCTCTCACTCTTTCATTAGTTCTACATTTGTGTTTATGTATCAGCTCATAAATGTAGCACAGTTTTCAATGGCATAGTAATAATAATGATTTGATGATAATGATAATAATGAGCTTTGTTGTTTATATATGTTCTTCTATTTCCTTCCTCCACTTCTTCCTGCTCCTCCTCCTCCTCCTCCTCCTCTTCCTCTTCCTCTTCCTCTTCCTTTTCCTCCTCCTCCTCCTCCTCCTCCTCCTCCTCCTCCTCCTAACAGAAAATCAATCCTCAAACAGCCATGTAAGGACCTAATGTTCTGTTGCTGTTTGTGTTTCCTTTGTATTCCTTTGTCCTCCTCCTCCTCCTCCTCCTCCTCCTCCTCCTCCTCCTCCTCCTGCTCATCCTCATCATCATCATCATTGTCTGAGTGTGAACGAAATCAAAAGGCGAAAATCTGCCCCGTTGATGCACTGAAGAAGGTTTTTGAGTTTTGGGTTCAGTAGTCTTTAAAAAGTTCTGTTGGGTCCATTGGGAGGAGGAGGAGGAGGAGGAGGAGGAGGAGGAGGAGGAGGAGGGGAGGTAGGAGGAAGGAGGAGGGGGATAGTAGGGGGAGGAGGAGAAGGAGAGAGGAGGAGGAGGGAGGAGGAGGAGGAGGAGGAGGAGGAGGAGGAGGAGTAGAGGAGGAGGAAGAGGAGGAGGAAAGGAGGAGGGGAGG
>JACEEZ010026092.1:137500-157500 GCA_016584305.1 Chionoecetes opilio
TCCGGTGAAAAGCCAGGATAAAATGATACCTGTAGATTGAACACTGTTAAAAATTACACATTATAAGGTATACATTAATGAATAAATGTGCTTTCCAGTGATATTTTTACATCAACACAAAGAAAATACAATGATTCTAAATTCTAAACTCTTTAAAACCGGACTTTTAAAGGTAGAAATTAAAAAAAAAAATGTAGGTTCAATTGATGATTTTATATGAACACAATGATAGCACAATCATTCTTGATTTTAAACTCTTAAAACCCGCATATTTGAGATAGAAATTGATGAATAAATGTACGTTTCATTAATTACTTCACATTAACGCAAGGATAATCTAATCATTCCATATTGCAAAGTCTGAAAAAAAACCGAATTCCTAAAGTAGAAATTAAAGGGAATAAAATTTAATGTACTTTCAGGTGATTATTTTAGCGTGACACAGGGAACAGATCAGGGAGACAGGCAGGGCGGGCACTAAAGGCATCCAGCGTGTTAAAACCTGTCCCTGAATACGCAACAAGGCGACACTGGACCTTAAAGTGCACAGGTCCAAACACAAACACACTCACAAACTTATCATAACAGATTATTTGATGATTTTTTTTTGTATTTTCACCGCTTGTCTGTCTCTTTTTTGTGATTTTTGTTAATATTTGTCTTTCTGTCTGTCTGTTTGTCGTCTGTCTGTCTTTCTGTCTGTCTGTTTGTGTCTGTCTGTCTTTCTGTCTGTCTGTTTGTCGTTTGTCTGTCTTTCTGTCTGTCTGTTTGTCGTCTGTCTGTCGTGTAAAGTGCATCGTGTATCGTGTTTTAAAGTGCAGAGGTCCAAACACAAGCACAAACACACTCACCAATTCCTACCCTGACCTTTTTCTGACCTTTTCCCCCATTATAAGTATTATTGGATAGTATTACTGGTATTTTCCTGACCTTTTCCCCCATTATAAGTATTATTGGATAGTATTACTGGTATTTTCCTGACCTTTTCCCCCATTATAAGTATTATTGGATAGTATTACTGGTATTTTCCTGACCTTTTCCCCCATTATAAGTATTATTGGATAGTATACTGTTTTTTCCGACCTTTTCCCCCTATAGTATATTGGATAGTATTATGGTATTTTCGACTTTCCCTTATAAATTATGGTATTCTTTTCCGCCCCTTTCCCCCATTATAAGTATTATTGGATAGTATTACTGGTATTTTCCTGACCTTTTCCCCCATTATAAGTATTATTGGATAGTATTACTGGTATTTTCCTGACCTTTTCCCCCATTATAAGTATTATTGGATAGTATTACTGGTATTTTCCTGACCTTTTCCCCCGAGCAAAACACAAACACACTCACTAATTTGTACACTAACTGACCTTTCCATGACCTTTTTAATTCGTACACTAACTGACCTTTCCTTGACCTAAATGTTCCTATTATGAGTATTATTATTTTTCTATCTATCGATCTTTTTGAGAAACTAATCATTTATGGGTTTTTTGTATGGTGACTGTCTGTATGTCTGTCTTTGTATCTGTCTGTGAATCTTCGTGTTATTTTGTCATTTCTTGTCTTTCTGTCTGTGTTGTCGTCTGTCTGTCTAGTTGTATGTATGTATGTATGTGTTTATGTCTGTCTGTCTCTATATTTGTCTCAGTTTTTCTCTCACACACCCAAACTCTCTCTTTCTTTATCTCTCTCTGTTTGTGTGTCAATCTCTCTCTCTCTCTCTCTCTCTCTCTCTCTCTCTCTCTCTCTCTCTCTCTCTCTCTCTCTCTCTCTCTCTCTCTCTCTCTCTCTCTCCCTGCTTTTAAATCACTCAGAACATAATTGCCATATCGTTGTCATCAATTCCGTATATCATAATAAGTTGCTTCATTGTTCTCTGATTCCTGTATATTGTCTCAGTAATCCCTCTCCTTCTCTTCATTAACTCTACGTCACTCTTCCTCTCTTCCCTTTTCCCCTCTTCGTGACCCTCTCTTTATTACTATTACGTTCCTCTCTACTCCTCCTCTTCTTCTTCTTCCCAGATTTTTATTGCTTTTAAATTTAACATCTTTCCCTGCGTTTTTTTATTTTTTTTTTCTCCTTTCTCTTTGTTTATATAAATGTCTTCTTTGTGATTTAATTTTTCCAACCCGTTTTCTATTTGTTCATGAGTTATCTTTCCTTTATTTATTTTCAAGCTTAGTGTCTATTTTTAGTGGTTTAGAATGATAGAAAATGGGTTTTTCTTCGGGATGGATGGGGGGGCAGGAATGGTGGTAGGGGAGGAAGGGAAGGAAGGGAAGGAAGGGAAGGAGAGAGGAAGGGAAGGAAGGGAGGGAAGGGAAGGAAGGGAAGGGAAGGAAGAGAGGAAGGGAAGAGAGGAAGGGAGGAAGGAAAGGAAGGGAAGGAAGGCAGAGATAGAGGGAATGAAGGAAGAACTAGGAAGATGACGAGGGGGAAGGAATGGAGGGGAGGGAGGAAGGGAAGGAAGAAAGGGAAGGAAGAAAGGAAGGGAGGGAGGGAAGAAAGGCAGAGATAGAGGGAATGAAGGAAGAACTAGGAAGATGACGAGGTAGGACTATAAGAGGAAGACTAGGAGAGTACGAATTAAGGTTATGAATGAATACAAAAACACAGACTTGGGTACGACTGTAGATTGTGTAAGTCGGTGGGTAAGTAAAGTGTGTGGGTAGCTATGTATGTTATGTGTTTAAGGAGGGTCAATGAAGAGTGTGGGTAGCTATGTTATGTGTTTAAGGAGGGTCAATGAAGAGTGTGGGTAGCTATGTTATGTGTTTAAGGTGGGTCAATGAAGAGTGTGGGTAGCTATGTTATGTGTTTAAGGAGGGTCAATGAATGTGAGTGGTGGGGAGCTTATTGTTATGTGTTTAAGGAGGGTCAATGAAGAGTGTGGGTAGCTATGTTATGTGTTTAAGGTGGGTCAATGAAGAGTGTGGGTAGCTATGTTATGTGTTTAAGGTGGGTCAATGAAGAGTGTGGGTAGCTATGTTATGTGTTTAAGGTGGGTCAATGAAGAGTGTGGGAGCTTTTTATGTGTTTTTAAGGGGGTCCATGAAGGGGTGTGGGTAGCTATGTTAGTGTTTTAAGGTGGGGGGTCAATGAAGAGTGTTTGGGTAGCTATGTTATGTGTTTAAGGGGGTTTGGGGTGTGGTTGTTGTATGGGAGGGGGTTCCAAGAAGAGTGTGTGTGTGTGTATGTATGTTTGTAAGAAAGAGAGAAAGAATAGATGGTACACAGTAAAGCAAGGGAGGTGTTGGTGTTGCCTGCCTGCCTGCCTGCCTGCCTGCCTGACTGGCTGGGTGACTGCCTACCTACCTGCCTGCCTGCCTGCCTTACTGACTGGCTGACTGACTGGCTGGGTGACTGCCTACCTGCCTGCCTGCCTGCCTGCCTGCCTTACTGCCTTACTGACTGACTGATTGACTGCCTGACTGCCTGCCTGCCTTACTGACTGCCTGCCTGCCTGCCTGCCTGCCTGCCTGCCTTCCTTCCTGCCTGCCTGCCTGCCTGCCTGACTGGCTGGGTGACTGCCTACCTACCTGCCTGCCTGCCTGCCTGCCTGCCTGCCTGCCTGCCTGCCTGCCTGACTGCCTACCTGCCTGCCTGCCTGCCTGCCTGACTGACTAACTGACTGACTGGCTGGCTGACTAACTGGCGGTGTGTGAGGCAAGGCTGGGGTCACGATTCGCATAAAGGGAGTCACCAAGTTGTGTTTGGCGCACTTCCTGTCTGGCTGTTCGGCGCATTACACAACTCACACAAGGAGGAACTATGCGGGAGGCTTCCAGCCACAGACACACAGACACACACACACACAGACACACACACACACCACACACACACACACACACACACACACAGACACACACACATACAGAGAGCCAGACACACACACACACACACACACACACACACAGACACACACAGACACACACACACACACACACACACACACACACACACACACACATAGACACACACACACACACACATATACACACATGCACAGACGGACAGACAGAGAGACAGACACATAGAGCCAGACAGAGACACACAGACACACACACACACACAGACACAGAGCCACACACATACACACACACACACACACACACACACACACACACACACACACAGACACACACAGACACAGAGCCAACACACACACACACACACACACACACACACACACACACACACACACCACACAGAGACACACGGGACAGACAGAGAGGACAAACAGACAGAGAGGGGAGGACAGACAGAACAGGATGAGCCAGAACAGAGAGAGAGAGAGGAGAGATCGAGAGAGAGAGAGAGGGGGAGAAAAGAGAGAGAGAGAGAGAGAGAGAGAGGAGAAGAGAGAGAGGAGAGAGAGAGAGAGAGAGAGAAGTAGGCGCCAGTGCTAGACTAAAATATTCTTTATAAGGACGAATGGAAAGGAAAGATATAATTATTCTCTTTCTTTCTTTACATTTCCTTCCTCTCTCTCTCTCTCTCTCTCTCCTCTCTCTCTCTCTCTCTCTCTCTTCTCCTCTCTCTCTCTCTCTCTCTCTCCTCTCTTATCCCCTCTCTCTCTCTCTCTCTCTCTCTCTCTCTCTCTCTCTCTCTCTCTCGAGGCTAAACTAAACATCCACTCCAGTCATCACTCCTTCTCTATAAGTCTCCTTCTCCTCCTCCTCCTCCTCCTCTTCCTTCTCCTCTTCCTCTTCCTCTTCCTCCTCCTCCTCCTCCTCCTCCTCCTCCTCCTCCTCTCTCCTCCTCCTCCTCCTCCCCCCTCCTCCTCCTCCCTCCACCTCCTCCTCCTCCTCCTCCTCCTCCTCCCATTATCTTCTTTCCTTCCTCTTTTTCTCAATGTTTTTAAGCTTAAGTTTCTTTTTTATTCTATTAAATTCACGCCACTTATTTCATCAGACCATCGTATATCTAAATTGTTCTTTATTAGTAGTAGTATCATTATAATTATTTCTATTAGTATTTTTCTCTCTCTTTTCATTTGAATCTGATTTTAACATTAACCCCTTGAGATTTACCCCAGAGCGTAATTTTCATTGTAATTTTGGGTACCATTAGACGATTTTTAGTGACTATAAGCAATGTTTTTATAGATATGACCTGTTTAGTATCCTTGTCCACTAACTAATTTGGGATATTCAGTTACCTTTCGTAATTTTATGGGTAATATGAGACCATTTTTTTATAGCAAAGGAAAATCTGGGCGTGAAAAAATTAATATATCTCAACTTTTTTTTTTGCATTCTTCAAGATGACGAAAAAATGAAGAAAATTTATTTAAGATGAAAATAAACAGAATGAAAAACTGTTCAAATCTTCACACATTTTTTTTTTTTTTTTTTTTTTTTTATTTTTTTTTTTTTAACATTTAACATCTCTCAAAGTTATTTTTAATTATTATTCTTATTCAAAGTTATTATTATTATTTTTTTTTTTTTTACATTTATATCTCAAAAGTTTTTTCTAAATTTTTATTCATATTCAAAGTAATTTTTTTTTTTTTTTTTTACATCTAACATCTCTCAAAGTTATTTTTTAATTCTTATTCTTATTTAAAGTTATTTTTTTTTCATTTATTTTACATTTATATCTTTCAAAGTTTTTTTTTTCATTTTTATTCAAAGTTATTTTAATTTTTTATTCTTCGTTCTTTTTTATTCTCTAGTTCTTTCTTCTTATTCTCTTCATTCTTTCTTCATTCCTTTTTATTCTCTCTTTATCTTTAATTATCTCTCTTTATTTCTTTCATCCTCTAATTCCTTCATACAAATTCTTTCTATCTTTTTAACATTTAAAATATTCTCTCGAAGTTACTTTTTTTTTTTCCATTCATCATTTTATTTCAAGTAATTCGTCCACGTCACCCGCTTCCTGCCTTCTGGTTCCCGCCTCTTTTACTTAACAATTTCTTTAATTTCTTTCTAAATTTCTTTCTTCTAATTATTGTTTTCTCTTTCACTTTCGCATCTTTCCGTTGTCTTAATCTTTCAACTCTATCTCTCTCTCTCTCCTTCTTCTCCCCCCCCCTTCTACCTCTTCACTCTCTCTCTCTCTACTCTCTCTTCTCTCAACTCTCCTCTCTAACTCTCTTCTCTCTCTCTCTCTCACTTCTCATCTCTCTCTCTCTCTCTCTCTCTCTCTCTCTCTCTCTCTCTCTCTCTCTCTCTCTCTCTCTCTCTCTTTTCCCTCCTTCGCTTCTCTCTTCTTACCCTTTCTCCCCCCCCCCCCCCGACCGCCATTGAATTTAATCCTGCCTTCACCGTGTACTTCCAATCCTCAAGTTTCTAAGCGAGGTTTTTGCTCCTCTCTCTCTTCTGCTCTCTCTCTCTCTCCTCTCTCTCTCTCTCTCTCTCTGCTCTCTCGCTCTCATCTCTTTCTCTCTCTCTCTTTCTCTCTCTTCTCTCTCTCTCCTCTCTTCTCTCTCTCTCTCTCTCTCTCTCTTCTCTCTCTCTCTCTCTCTCTCTCTCTCTCTCTTCATTTCCCATTTGTATTCATTTTCCTTCACCCTGTCTTCGTCTTAACAAATCTTTTCAACTTTCTTTCACTTTCCTTCTCCTTTTTCCAACCCTTAAAAAATCTAGTCCTTCTTTCCCTTACACCCTCTTCTTTATCTCTTCTTTCTCTCTCCTATCTTCTTCTTTCCTTCATAATTCCTTCATCTTTCCCCTTTCTTCCCTTCACTCTCTACACCAGACCCCTCAGAACCAAGAGAGAGAGAGAGAGAGAAGGAGACAGGAGACCGAAACGAAGAGAAGGAGAGAGAGGACGAGAGAGAAGAGAGAGGAGAGGGGGGGGGGGGGAAGAGCGAGAGAGAGATGACGAGGAGAAAGGACGAGGAGGGAGCTGAGGATGGAGATTCACGAGAGAGAGAGAGAGAGGTGAAGCGGATGTCTATCATAATTTGGCCTCGAGGAACACTTGAGCCTGTGTTGACGTCACCCTCGAGCGCCAGACACACCGAGGAGGAGGTGGTGACACTCAACCTCAGACACACAGACACACAGACACACAGTCACACAGACAGACAGACAGGGAAATTTTGACAGGACGCGTACCACTCGACCTTAGGACTAACAGGGACACACAGTAAAGTCTGCACAGCAACAACACATGACAGACAGACAGACAGACAGACGGACACTCGACCCCAGACACACAGACACACAGACCAGACAGACAGACAGACACACAGATTGACAGACACACAGACCAGACAGACAGAAATACACTTGACCTCAGACAGACGTACAGACCGACAGATAGACACAGACATGCAAATCAGACAGACAGGTAGATAGACAGAAAGACCATAGCTGATAAACTAGACATGAGACAGACACACTATGAGTGACACACAGACGGGCAACAGTAACAGACAGACAGACAGACAGACAGGCAGACATACACTCGACCTCAGACAGACGTACAGACAGACAGATAGACACAGACATGCAAACCAGACAGACAGACAGATAGACAGATAGACAGACATAGATAGACAGAGAAACAGACATAGACAGACAGACAGAGAGACAGACACACAGACATAGACAAACAGACGGCACAATAGATAGTGACAGACAGACAGACAGACATACAACCAGACAGACAGACTCCTCGTTTAGGCCCAAAAAAGGAAGACTCAGACCGTATTATTATTATTAAGGATGATTTGGACGAGTGGAAAAAATAGGTAAGTGTTTTGAGGTGTTAAAATAAAGAAGGAGATGAGAGAGAGGAGAGAGGAGAGATGAGAGAGAGAGAGGAGAGAGTAGAGAGCGAGAGAGGAGAGAGAGAGAAGTGGAGGAGATGACGAGAGAGGAGATGGAGAGAGAGACGAGAGAGAGTAGAGTGAGAGAGAGGAGCAGAGAGAGATGAAGAGATGAGAGAGAGAGAGAGGAGCGAGAGAGCAGAGAGGAGAGACGAGTTGCGATATAAACACACTTAGTGCTTGATGAGGAAGTCTTGCGTAAGAGAAAAAAAAAAAAGATGAAGAGACGAGAGAGAGAGGGACGGCGAGGAGCAGAGAGAGATATGAGCGAGATCCCGAGAGAGATGAGGGAGGGTGAGAGAGAGTTGAGAGAGAGAGATGAGAGACGAGAAGATGATGAGAGGAGAGTTTGAGAGAGAGAGAGAGAGAGAGGTTATTCATTTCTTCAGAGTTATTTATGCTTTGCCTCTTCACGACTCCCTCAGGTTAACGGCTCTCTACTCTTCTCTCTCTCCCTCTCGTCTCTCTCTCTCTCTCTCTCTCCTCTCTCTCTCTCTCGGGTCCCTCCTTCTCGTGCTCTTGGGGAAAATCAATAACTCTCTTCTCGCGCTCTCTCTCTCGCTCTCTATCTCTCTCTCTCTCTCTCTCTCTCTCTCTCTCTCTCTCTCTCTCTCGCCTCTTCTTCTCCTCTCTATCTCTCTCTCTCTCTCTCACGACAAAAATTAGTTACAAGAAGAGTCGCTTTCCCTTTATTTTATCGCCTTTTGCAACGACATAAGTTTACGTATAGTCTCTCTCTCTCTCTCTCTCTCTCTCTCTCTCTCTCTCTCTCTCTCTCTCTCTCTCTCTCTCTGCTCTCACTAAGGAGTCGATTTGATCCTCCCTTGACATCACAGCCAAAGTTTGGTTCCTTACGGCTCTGTGTGTAACTTTGGACATAAAACAGGGTATGTATCAGTGTATATACCATCATTGAGAGGAGGACGCCCTATCTATCTATCCCATTTATCTATCCTCCTAGCCACCCCACTATCTAGCCACTCAATGGGGTATTAGTATTGGTATAAATATAAGTGACATGGGTTTATCAGATGTATATATAAATAGGGAACGTATGGATGCTATAAAGACCAAATTAGGCAGAGTTTATATTTTTCTTATACTGTATTCGTTACTAAATTGTTACTAGTAGTTTTATGTAGAAAATGTGCGCCTTTGCGAGAGAGAAGAGAGAGAGAAGACGAGATGAGAGGAGGAGAGAGAGAGACAGAGAGAGAGGGGAGCATGACGAGAGAGGAGAGAGAGACGAGAGAGAGAGGAGAGATTTGAGAGAGGAGAGAGAGGAGGACGATGAACGGAGTGAGAGAAAGAGCGAGAGAGGAGCAAGAGAGAGAGAGAGAGAGAGACATACAGAGAAAGAGACAGACAGAGAAAGAGACAGACAGAGAGACAGATAGAGAGAGAGACAGAGAGACAGACAGAGAGAGAGACAGATAAGATAAGATTTTCATCCTATCTAGACACTTTGCAAGTACCAACTACAAGGTTATTGACTATACAAAGCGCCGCCACGTCAGCACGAACTAGGGGACGTCGAACCGCTGGACCGAAATGCACAGGGGACGCTGCACATTGCGAACTCACGTCTGAGAGAGAGGACAGAGAGGAGATAGAGAAGAGATGAAGAGAAGAGGGAGAGAGAGAGAGAGAGAGAGAGAGAGAGAAGTAATCAAGTCGTCCAGAAGAGCTATAAAAACAAGAGGAGGGGAAGGCAAGGAGTGTATAGAGGAGGCTGCAAACAATACACTCTGGAGGCAGCGCGCGAGGGAACATCCAGGCAGCGAGGAGAGACATGCCGACGAGAGAAAGACGCCAGCCATGTATTTACGACACAGCAATACAAATCAACTAACTAATAACAAAGACTGACATATACACGCTGTAAACACACACTCCTGAACACACATATATATATATAAAAGTTTCTTATTACTATTATCATTTCCTTCATCTATAGACTTAATATTTCCCCCAAAAAAAGCAGGAAAGGAGAAGCAGGTCAAAAAATAAAAGCTAGCCACCAAAAAAAGACAAATAGCTCAACAAATATAAGCATTATATATATTAGTGCTATATTATACTTGTACCTTTAGGTGGAGGTAGGTAGGTTAGAGCCTTGAGGTACCTTGAGCCTTGGTTAGAGCCTTGTACCAGTGTAAGGGTGGTGGCTGTGGGGAGGAGAAGAACGACTGCGAGATGACAGACTCCCACTCTTGCAAGGCGGAAGCCAAAGGAAAGGAAAAACACTGAAATACATTCAACATGCAATCGTTGTGTCCTGCAGGGGAGAACAGAGAGATGAGAGAGAGAGAGAGAGAGAGAGGAGAGAGAGAGGAGAGAGAGAGAGGAGAAGGACAGGAGAGAGGTGATCAACGAGACCAGGATCCCGCACAGAGAGAGATGACTGCTTGTTAGAGAATGTGTATTAGGAGAGATGATTGTGTGTGGAGGGAGAGACGGAGGTGAGAGACCAGGAGAATTTTATTTCGACACTCGGCCGCCTTAACGAAGGACCAAATATTAGCACATCAGCGCTTGTAGAAATCTAGCACCAATTAAGAGAGGTTAGGATGAGACCAAGCGCACGGAGCTGCATTGGATCCCCTACAGAAACAGAGACGGAATATGACATACGTACAGTCCGATACTAACGCAATGATAAATTGACCAAAGATTGAAGATACGGAGAGAGAGAGAGAGAGAGAGAGATGATTGTGGTTTCAGTGAGAGAGAGAGGATGCAGAGAGAGAGAGATGAGAGAGAGAGAGAGAGAGAGAGGAGAGAAGATGTGAGACAGAGGAGAGAGATGGAGAGAGAGAGATTGACGATAGAGAGAGAGAGAGGAGATGAGAGGAGAGAGGAGACTGAGGGAGAAGGCGAGAGAGAGAGAGAGAGAGGTTATAGATTAAATACAGCCTTTTTCACCTATATATCGAGGAGACGAGAGAGAGAGGGAGAGCGAGAGAGATGAGAGAGTGAGAGAGGGAGAGGAGGAGAGAGAGAGAAGAGATCGAGAGAGAGAAGAGTGAGAGAGAGAGAGAGAGAGATGGAGTGGAGAGAGAGAGAGAGGAGAGAGGAGAGTCGAGAGAGAGACTGAAGACTGAGAGATGAGAGAGAGAAGCGAGCGAGCGAGCGAGCGAAGCGAGCGAGGAAGCGAAGCGAGCGAGAGAGAGAAGAGAGAGGAGAGAGAGAAGGGAGATGATGATAGACTGAGTGAAGAGAGAGAGAGAGTCGAAGGAGAAGAGAGAGAGGAGAGAGCCCCGGAGAAGAGATGAGAGACGAGGAGAGAGAGAGAGAAGCAGGAGAGAGAGAGGGAGAAGAGAGGAAGAGAGGAGAGAGAGAGAGAGAGAGAGGAGAGAGAGAGAGATTGAGATGAGGAGGATGAGGGAGAGAGAGAGAGAGGTTATAGGTTAAAGACACGCCTTTTTCACCTAAATATATCGAGGAGAGAGAGAGAGAATCGAGAGAGAGGATTGAGAGAGAGACTTTTTTAGGATTTTTTTTGGATCTAGAGAGAGTGACCTTTTGTAGATTTGTATTTTTGAGAGATTTTTTTGGATATGATTTTTTTTTTTTCTTTTTGGTTTGATCTTTCGAGAGGAGAGAGAGAGAGAGAGAGAGAGTAATATATATCGCTTCCATGAGTTAAAATTTAGAATTATACAAAGTTTCTCAGTTCAAAATAGCGTCAATGATGATCTTTGAATATTGATCTTGAAATTTTGATCTTGAAATAGGGAAAGAGTAACAAAAATATGTGGCCTCCACGAATATCAAAGTTTTGAAATTATAAAAAGGTTCTCGATTCAAGACAAGAGTTGATGATATTTTCGTAGCTAGGTCGAAGAACATACTGAAGAACTGAGGAAAATACTGAAGAACATACTGAAGAACTGAGGAACAATCTGAAGAACATATTGAGGACGTAAATAATATACTGAAAAACCGAAGAACATACTGAGGAACTGAGGAACAATCTGAAGAACATACTGACGACCTAAATAACATACTGAAAAACCGAAGAACATACTGAAGAACATACTGAGAAACTAAATAATATACTGAAAAACCGAAGAACATACTGAAGAACATACTGACGAACTAAATAACATACTGAAAAACCGAAGAACATACTGAAGAACATACTGACGAACTAAATAACATACTGAAAAACCGAAGAACATACTGAAGAACATACTGAGGAACTAAATAATATACTGAAAAACCGAAGAACATACTGAAGAACATCCTGACGAACTAAATAATATACTGAAAAACCGAAGAACATACTGAAGAACATACTGAGGAACTAAATAATATACTGAAAAACCGAAGAACATACTGAAGAACATACTGAGGAACTAAATAATATACTGAAAAACCGAAGAACATACTGAAGAACATACTGAAGAACATACTGAAGAACTGAGGAACAATCAGAAGAACATACTGAAGAACTGAGGAACAATCAGAAGAACATACTGAAGAACTGAGGTACAATCAGAAAAACATACTGAGGACGTAAGGAACATAGTGAAGAACAGGTCCTAGAAGCTCAGAAACCCGCCACCGGCCCGCGCCAGAGTACACACACCTGCTGGACAACGCCGCCAAAGAACGCCGACAACCCTTATCCCTTTAC
This sequence comes from Chionoecetes opilio, assembly GCA_016584305.1. NCBI lineage: Eukaryota > Metazoa > Arthropoda > Malacostraca > Decapoda > Majidae > Chionoecetes > Chionoecetes opilio. The sequence continues at coordinate 149,935 of JACEEZ010026092.1, forward strand.
CACGCGCGAACCTACTTTTCTGACCACTTTTCTTATCCATTAATTACGATATGACGCTGCACTTACGGTCACAGCCAGTACAACAAGGGTATGCACGAAGGCTGTAGCGTAAGAGGCTCGTAAGTTAGTAGTTCTTACCTATTAATTACTACAGGACGCTGCACTTACGATCACAGCCAGTACAACAAGGGTATGCAGGAAGGCTGTAGCGTAAGAGGCTCGTAAGTTAGTAGTTCTTACCTATTAATTACTACAGGACGCTGCACTTACGATCACAGCCAGTACAACAAGGGTATGCAGGAAGGCTGTAGCGTAAGAGGCTCGTAAGTTAGTAGTTCTTCCCTATTAATTACTATATGATGCTACACTTACGATCATAGCCAAGGGTATGCACGAAGGCTGTAGCGTAAGAGGCTCGTAAGTTAGTAGTTCTTCCCTATTAATGACTATATGATGCTGCACTTACGATCATAGCCAAGGGTATGCACGAAGGCTGTAGCGGTGTATGTGTGTGTGTACGAAGTTCGTAAGTTAGTAGAAAACCGTGACTGACTTACTTGATGGAAAGGAAGACACACACACACACACACACACACACACACACACACAACACACCAACACACACACCACACACAACACAACACACACACACAACACACACACCACACACACACACACACACACACCACAACGACAAACACACACACACACAGTTTCAATATTGTCTCAAAATTTCCTCCTCCTCCTCCTATTTTCTTCTCTCCTTCCTTCCTCCCTCCTCTCTGGCCTCACTCCCCTCCTCCTCCTCGCTCATCATCTTCACTCACCTCCTCCTCTTCCTCGCCTTTCTTCTTCCTTTCCTTCCTTCTCTTCCTTCCTTACTTCCTCCTCCTCCTCCTACTCCTCCTCCTCCTCCGTCCTACTCATCCTCATCTTTCCTCCTTGCCTCCTTTCCCTTCCTCCTACTTTCTTACTTCCTCCTCTCTTCCCAACAGTCACTAATTACATCTTCACCGTCGGCCTTCCTTCGCTTCCTCCTTACTCTCTTTCCTTCCTGTGTTATGCAAATCTCCTTCTCGTCTTTACATTATTCCGTATTCCTTCTTTCCTTCTTTATTGTAATCTCTGTCTTTCCTCTCCTCTGCTTCTTATTCAGGTTTTTGTTATCTACCCCTTCGCCTCCCCGTTTATTCCTAACTGTGCTCTTCTCCTCTCTCTCTCTCTCTCTCCTCTCTCTCATCTCTCTCTACTCTCTCTCTCTCTCTCTCCTCTCTCTCTCTCTCCTCTCTCTTCTCTCTACTCTTCTCTCTCTCCTCGTGTGATCCAGTGACGGTTCATCTTAAAACTTCAGTCTGTTCGCACTTTCTTTCTTTGTATATTTCACAGTGTTAATTGTCTGGTCTTTAGGGGAATACACGGTCTCTCTCTCTCTCTATCACTCTCTCTCTCTCCTTCTCTGCTCTCTCTCCATCTCTCTCTCCTCTCTCGCTCTCTCTCTCTCTCTCTTTATTCCCCTGCACCTTGCTTGTCTGCTCTCTCTCTTCATTCTTCCTCCTTTCCTTGCTCTCCTCCTGAGTCGCCCCTTAACCCCCTCCACCCCTTCCCCCTCTCTGCTACACCAGGTCTGTGACCCCGCCTTCCTCTCTCGGCCTCTTCTCTCTCTCTCTCTCCTCTCACCCCTTCTCTCTCCCTCTCTCGTGCTCTCTCTCTCTCTCTCTCTCTCGACGGAAACACACCATCTGCCCGCAACTCAAAACAACAAAAAACATATATGATTTAGAGGTATTCTTCGTGATGACAGAAACCGATGCGTAAGAGAGAGAGAGAGAGAGAACGAAGAGAGAGGAGAGAGAGGAGAGAGAGAGATGGGTGTCCTGACGAGAGAGTGAGACGAGGCAGGAGAGAGGAGAGAGAGAGAGAGGAGAGAGATGGAGAGAGACGAGAGAGAGAGGAGAGGGGAGATGAGAGTTTGAGAGAGAGGGGAGAGAGAAGAGAGAGAGACGAGGGAGGAGAGAGAGGAGAGAGGAGATAGAGAAGCCAGAGAAAATAAATATAGGGGCAAATATAACTTGGCCAAAAATTTATAAAGCGGTTTTCAAATGCGAATAATCTAACGTATGTGAGGCAAAGATACAGTGGGCAGTCAATGAGAGAGAGACGGAGGATGAGAGATCGTAGAAATCGAATGAGATTGGAGAGGATGAAGAGAGAGGAGGAGAGGGATGAGGAGAGAGAGACGAGAGATTTGAGATTGGAGAGAGAGGAGGGCGGAGCAGAGATTGAGAGAGAGAGAGATTTTTTGATGCTGGGAGAGAGAGGAGAGAGTATGAGAGAAGATGGAGAGAGGAGAGAGAGAGCTGGGGAGAGAGAGATGAGAGAGAGACCGAGATTGCAGAGTTATAAGGAGAGAGAGAGAGAGAGTAGAGAAAAAAAGAAAAAAAAACAGAGAAAGAGAGACAGACAGGGCAGAGAGACACAAAGACAGAGAAAGAGAAGAGAGAGGTGAGAGGAAGAGAGAGAGAGATTGTTAGAGAGGAGAGGAGAAGGAGGGACGAGAGAGGAGAGAGGATGAGAGAGAGGCTGTAGAGAGAGAGAGAGCAAGATATAGGGAAGGAAAAAATATAGAAACATCTTTTTGACTTAGCACCCCCTCTTGTTGAGTAATCTATTTGTCTATCGTTTCGTGCGGCGAGTGAAATGTCAGATAATTGTTCTTGTTTACATCATGCAGTCGCCGTTTTGTCTCCACGACTAGAGACACGACAGGGCGGAGGTGTGTGTGTGTGTGTATGTGTATGTATGTGTGTGTGTGTGTGTGTCCTGTGTGTAGTGTGTGTGTGTTGTGTGTGTGTGTGTGTTGTGTGTTGTGTGTGTGTGTGTGTGTGTATGTCGTTTTGAAGGCTGAACGACGTGTTACCTGTTAATATGAGCCCTGCATTGGTACACTTGTTAATCTATACTCTTCTCTCTTCTCTCTCTCTCTCTCTCTCTCTCTCTCTCTCTCTCTCTCTCTCTCTCTCTCTCTCTCTGCCTGTCTGTCTGTCTGTCTGTATGCTCTCTCTCTCTCTCTCTCTCTCTCCTCTCTCCCCCCTCCTCTCTCTCTCTCTCTCTCTCCACGCCTTCTCTCTCACTCTCTCTCTGTATATGTATGCCTCGATCTCTGTCTTGTGTCTGTCTGTCCCCCTCGCGTCTCTGTTTCTTTCCAACACACACACCCTCCTCTCTCCTTCTCTCTCTCCTCTCTTCTCTCTCTCTCTTCCTCTCTCTCTATCTAGTAAAGGATCTTCAGTGAGGCTTTCCGTTGTTCTGTTGAGTCTCGTTCGTGGGGCTGATCCGTCATCCTAGAGGCTCACTGCTCGCTCAGGCTTACATGGCCAAAATCCTTCTATTATCGCACCCCCCCTATGAGGCTAAATCCTCCTCCTCCTCCTCTCCTCCTCCCCTCTTCCTCTTTCTTCCTCCTTCTTCCTCTTCCTCGTCTCCTCCTCCTCGCTCCTCCCTTTCCTCCTCCTCCTCCTCTTCCATTCAGTTACATGTCCTCATAACTCAACGCGGCGCTGAGTAAGGGGGTATTTGTGCATGTGTGGGAATTGTGTGTGTGTGTGTGTGTGTGTGGTGTGAGTGTGTGTGTGTGTGTGTGTGTAGTTTGTGTGTGTGTGTGTTTGTGTGTGTGTGTCATTACCATGGTCTTGTCCACGGAGTCGGACTCGTATCGCCAGTTTCACCCACCGGAGCTGAGCGCCTGGACTCTATTACCAATCTTTGGTAATGCTGGGGACCTAGAACCACCACACCACCCCTATCGCTGGCTCAAAGTGGGATAGTAAACCACTCTGAATTTGCCGGTAGTGAAAAAATCGGCGGGATTTTGAGCAGGTCGGGACGAACAATTATACTAATAGTAATCATGGCAACACTCTTTCATTCATGATCATTATCACACACACACAAACACAACCACACACACACACACACACACACACACACACACCCACACACCCGCCCGCCCACCCGCCCGCCCACGCCCGCCCGCCCGCCCGCCCGCCCGCCCACCCACCCATCTGCCCACCCGCTCCCCCGCCCGCCGCCCACCCACCCGCCCGCAAGCCCACACAGCAAACACCAACCCACACCACACCACACAGGCAATATAAGCGCAACCTATGATAACCCCAGTTCGGCTACAAAACAACCTGCCATTTACACCCTATTTATTACTCCCTTCACCCCTCCTTTACCTTTACTCTCTCTCTCTCTCTCTCTCTCTCTCTCTCTCTCTCTCTCTCTCTCTCTCTCCTTCTCTCTCTTCTCTCTCTCTGACCGGCTACAAGCCATATGTCTAACCAGTCTCGTGCATCTATGTCTGACGCCTCGCATGGCTTGCATCTCGAAGGAGTAAACACTGGGAGACCTTGGAGACGGGGCGGGAGATGACGAGTTATGGAGGAGATGAGAAACGGAGAGAGGGATGGAGGAAAGGAGGGAAGGAGAGAAGGGAGGGAATGCATGTAGTAAAATTAAAAGGAGAGCAGTTGGAAAGGAGTTATGGAGGAGATGCGACTCGATGGAGGGAGGAGGGAGGGAGGGAAGGAGAGAAGGAAGGAAGGAAGGGGGGAAGGAGGGAAGGAAGGAAGGAAGGAAGGAAGGGGGAAAGGAGGAAAAGAGGGAAGGAGGAAGGAGAGAAAATGATGTAGGGTAAAGTAACATGAGAACAGTTCGAGATCTAAGAATTGATAAAAATAGTTGAAGATGATAAGGGATATAAATTGGTAGGAGGGAAAGAGGGAAGGAAGGATACGGAGGAGTAAATATATCAATACGAAAATGGAAGTAGGAAAAGCATAATGAGAATAGTTGAAAAGGAAGATGTAGTAATTGATGGAAGCAAATGGATATGAACAGGAATAGATTGATTGATTGATTGATTGATTGATTGATTGATTGATTGTTTATTAACATTATTATTTACAAACAAGGGTAACAAACATTATAGGTGTTAAATCTTGCCTCCCGCATGAGCTAGTGGCCCATCGGACGCTATGCAATACTGGTTGATAGCTAGAGCAGTGTGAATACGGCGAAATACAATAGTAGATAAAAAAGTAGTAGTAGGAGTAGGAGTAGTTGTAACTAGTGAGTAGTAGTAGTAGTAGTAGTAGTGATGACACGAGTCGGTAGTCTTTAGTGAGTAGTAGTAGATAGTAGTAAGTAGTAGTAGTAGTAGTAGTAGTAGTAGTTAGTAGTGTAGTTAGTAGTAGTAGGTGTTTGTATCAATAAAAAAAAACTATAATAATAGGTGAATAAGTATACAATAAATAATCATATAATAATAATAATCAAAAACAGACACACACACTATAATAAGTAATAATCAACAGTATTATTAGTAGCAGCAATAAGTCTAATTCTATAGGAAATGGAAGGGAAGGATATGGTGGAAGAAGGAAAAGTTTTTGCTCTACTCGTATGGTCTATAGAAAAATAGTAGTAGTGGTAGTAATAGTAGTAGTAATAATAATAGTAGTATGTTCAGTAGTAGTAGGGGCTAGTAGTAGTAGTAGAACGCTAATAGGAGTAAGTTAGTAATATAGTAGTAGTAAAAAGTGTAGTGCAGTAGTAGTAGTAATTTTGGTAGTAGTAGTAAAAATAAAAGTGCGGTAGTCGTAGTAGTAGAATAGTAGTAGTTAGTAATAATAGTAGTTAGTAGTAGTAGTCGGAGTAAAAGTACGCAGAGCATAGTCGTAGTAGTAGTTAGTAGAATAGTAGTTATAGTTTGGTCAGTAGTAGCTATGTGAAGTAAATAGTGTAGTAGAAGTAGCTGTTGTTATTGTAGTAGTTAATGAAGTGATATATGTGGACATGAGAGAAAAAAAGAATATAATTAGATACGTTAAACGAATATAATTTTAAAGCAAACTATGTACTGAAAATCTAACCATGATAAAAAAAAAAAACGGATTGCTTTCCTTTGTCGTAAAAAAAAAGTGATGTTTTAGAATTACCCAAAAAAATATATAAAGAGTATTCAATATGCTTTTAAGCGTTATTATATCGGACAGTGATTACTTGGATACACTGTCACTTTATCCTCCTGCACAAAGTGAGTTACAGTAATGGATGGTAATTCAGTTTTCATCATACATATATACGTACATACATACATACATACAACATGCGTGTATTTGTATGTATGATCTTTATATAATCAGAAAAAAAAGATAGTATATGAACGACATCTAATTTTGGTCAAACATTATGAACAGAATAAAATATGAAAAAAAAATTGAAAGCGATCTGATTTTTTGGTCAAACACGTAAAAAGTAAAGATTTTTTTTTTATTACACTCAAGAATCAATTAGAACGCAAGTATTAAAAAAACACTTCACAATCCCTCTTCAATGCCTTCCCACATTCCTCAAACATCTTATTTTTCTTCAATTCAACTCTGAAAACACAAGAAAAAGAACAATTCTGCCAATGCATTCAGTACTCACCCCAGGACCACAGCCTTACAGCACGCCTCGCAGCGACTCCCCTACTCCCACTGCTGGAAATGGAAGAGCATCCTTATCTTAGTACACAGTTAACTATTAAACGTATAGATAGATAGGTGTGATCTTAGCTTGTATGGCCATTATACTGCCTAAGGCCATAGAAACATAGCTTTTTGTACTTTATCATTACAAGGAATTTAGAGATGATGGATAAATAAATGCAATCACACTATCGCCCCACACACACTCAAGCCCCCCCCCCCCCACCCTTCTCGGTTCCTCTCAGGGTACGCACACCACCCACCTTCCCCCACACCCTTCCCCCACACCCCTTCCTACACCCCTTCCTACACCCCTTCCCACACCCTCACCTTCCCCAGCACCCCTTCCCACACCCCACCTCCCCCATCACCCTTATCCCCCACCTCCCCAAGCACCCCTTCACACACCCCTTCCTACACCCCTTCTCCCACTCCCCTACCTTCCCCCACCTTCTTCAACACCCCTTCCCACACCCTCACCTTCCCCAACACCCCTTTTCGTACACCCTCACCCCCAACACCCCTTTCTCCACACCCCAACCTCCCCATCACTCCTTCTCACACCCCACTGCGCCAACATTCCCTTCCAAGACATCGACTTCCCTCACTCCTTTTGTGTTCAGTATCTGTTTTCCTACTCACTATCACAGTGTGATCCCAATCTCATCCAACAAGAAGTGAGCAAGACGTATGGAGGTACTACTAAGGGTGTAGATAGGGTGTTAAGATTATTACTAGTCCTTATGATGCGTACCACGGTGTCCTGCTTTAACGATTGGGACATAAACGAGGTTGCCATACATACAACTTTACAGCATTGTCCTTAACAACAAACAACAACCATGAACCAACCACTGTCCAACGCCTTGTCAATTTGTAGTGTTACGTAAAAAAGCTTCTCTAGTGACCTTGAGTGTTAAAATATGTACATAATTATTGGTATTATTATTATTATTTAGTAGTAGTAGTAGTTTATATGTTGGGGAAAATATCTGGTGAGAGAGGTATGAGAGAGAGAGTCGCAAAGACG
>JACEEZ010026092.1:167500-180000 GCA_016584305.1 Chionoecetes opilio
AAATAAAGATTAACATACAAAAATATAAACTCAGTGAAAACATGTTTTTTTATATAAAAAAAAGTACCTAAATTTCAGGAGCACAAATTTACTGTATTTTAATTTTCAATCTATAAGAACTTGACTTTGTAAATTATATAAATACTGTTTAAGTTTAAATTTAAATATATTGAGATTATTTGCTGTTTTGATGTCATCTGGTAATGCGTTCCAACATTTCGGGCCAAAACAATATATAGAAAATTTGTACAGTGTTGTTCTTGGTTGTGGACATAACAAGTTAACATTGTTACCTCTGGTACCTAGGCTGTGATGAATCATTATAAATATTTTTCTGTTGTTGCTATTATCATTTAAATCATTATAAACAGTGAGAAGACAAAAATATTTAAGTAGTAATTCAAATTTTAGTAATTTTAACTCATTGAATAAAAAGTGTGTAGAGTCATGTTTTTCTCTATATGTTATGGTTCTGATCCATTTCTTCTGAGTGACAATAATTTCCTTTACATTTGACGGCCACGTACAACCCCAGATGGACACACAATATATAATAAGAGGATAACACAGAGAATAATATATACTTTTTAAAGCATCAGTTGTTAAATTGTAACGAATTTTGTATAATATTCCACAAGTTTTTGACAATTTTAAGCAGACTGATTGAATATGATTTTTCCAATTCAAGTTTTCATCTATGATAACCTCCAAAAATTTTATTTTGATGGTTGTGGTGGTGGTGGTAGTTGTAGTAGAAGTGAAGGTAGGTATAGTAGTAGTAGTAGTAGTAGTAGTGGTGGTAGTTGTAATTGTGGTAGTGTGTTGTTGTTGTTGTTGTTGTGTTGTTGTTGTTGTTGTAGTAGTAGTAGTAGTAGTAGTAGTAGTAGTAGTAGTAGTAGTAGTAGTAGTAGTAGTAGTAGTAGTAGTAGTAGTAGTAGTAGTAGTAGTAGTAGTGTTAATGGTAATTTTACGTCGAAAATAAGAAGTATGAATTTTGAAAATTTTCTTCTTCTTTACGAATAAAAAATAAAACAAACTGAGTCACCTAATAAAAAAAAAAAATATAATACAGGCGTTAGAAGGCTCGCACATAAAAACAAAAATATAAAAAGAAAGACACAGCTACATATATAATAATAGAAATAAATACTATATATGCGGATAAAGGTTTTAATAGCAATTGGCGAAACATGAATAGTGGTAGTGACGGTGGTAGTAGTGATGATGGTGGTAGAAATGGTGGTAGTGGTGATAGTATTGGTCGTGGTGGCAATGACTGTAGTAATGATTGTAATTAAGGGCTATATTGGTGATAATTTCAGCGGGTAATTATTTTTTGCAATTCAACCGTACATTTTGTGCTGAACGGAAATTATAGTGCTCCAAAAACAGGTCACCCATGTAATGTACTGTCGCCTCCGTGGTGCAGTGGCTAGCGTGCCTGGCTACGAATCTGCGGGCCCTGGTTCGATCCCGGGCCAGGGCAAGTCGGTGACCAGCCTACCCAGCTGTTCTTCCTCCCTTTCGGAGTTGATAAATGGGTACCTGGGGTAACCTGGGGAAGGTAACTGTGGTAACCCGGGAGTCACACTAGCCCTGTGTCCCGGGGTAACGGGTCCTCACCCACCACAGGCTCTAAGGGCTAATGCCACGGAGACGAGCACCGAGGCCACGCGCAGCTTAGCGTATGTTCCCATCTTTACATTTTTTATATATATTACTTATTTTTCAGTTTTTTAATACCTACTACGTGATATTATTTTTGTTTTTACACTTTAAAGGTTATTTGTTTGTGCTTTTTTCCTTCTAAGTTGCTTTCTCCTTTCGTAAAATTCTGGACTGTTTGCTTTCTCCTTTCTTAAAATTCTGGACTGTTTGCTTTCTCCTTTCGTAAAATTCTGGACTGTTTGCTTTCTCCTTTCTTAAAATTCTGGACTGTTTGCTTTCTCCTTTCGTAAAATTCTGGACTGTTTGCTTTCTCCTTTCATAAAATTCTGGACTGTTTGCTTTCTCCTTTCATAAAATTTTGGACTGTTTGCTTTCTCCTTTCATAAAATTCTGGACTGTTTGCTTTCTCCATTCTTAAAATTCTGGACTGTTTGCTTTCTCCATTCTTAAAATTCTGGACTGTTTGCTTTCTCCATTCTTAAAATTCTGGACTGTTTGCTTTCTCCATTCTTAAAATTCTGGACTGTTTGCTTTCTCCATTCTTAAAATTCTGGACTGTTTGCTTTCTCCATTCTTAAAATTCTGGACTGTTTGCTTTCTCCTTTCATAAAATTCTGGACTGTTTGCTTTCTCCTTTCGTAAAATTCTGGACTGTTTGCTTTCTCCTTTCATAAAATTCTGGACTGTTTGCTTTCTCCTTTCTTAAAATTTTGGACTGTTTGCTTTCTCATTTCTTAAAATTCTGGACTGTTTGCTTTCTCCTTTCATAAAATTCTGGACTGTTTGCTTTCTCCTTTCTTAAAATTCTGGACTGTTTGCTTTCTCCTTTCTTAAAATTCTGGACTGTTTGCTTTCTCCTTTCTTAAAATTCTGGACTGTTTGCTTTCTCCTTTCTTAAAATTCTGGACTGTTTGCTTTCTCCTTTCTTAAAATTCAGGACTGTTTGCTTTCTCCTTTCATAAAATTCTGGACTGTTTGCTTTCTCCTTTCTTAAAATTCTGGACTGTTTGCTTTCTCCTTTCTTAAAATTTTGGACTGTTTGCTTTCTCCTTTCATAAAATTCTGGACTGTTTGCTTTCTCCTTTCTTAAAATTTTGGACTGTTTGCTTTCTCATTTCTTAAAATTCTGGACTGTTTGCTTTCTCCTTTCATAAAATTCTGGACTGTTTGCTTTCTCCTTTCATAAATTCTGGACTGTTTGCTTTCTCCTTTCTTAAAATTTGGACTGTTTGCTTTCTCATTTCTTAAAATTCTGGACTGTTTGCTTTCTCCTTTCATAAAATTCTGGACTGTTTGCTTTCTCCTTTCTTAAAATTTTGGACTGTTTGCTTTCTCATTTCTTAAATTCTGGACTGTTTTGCTTTCTCCTTTCATAAAATTCTGGACTGTTTGCTTTCTCCTTTCTTAAAATTTTGGACTGTTGCTTTCTCCTTTCATAAAATTCTGGACTGTTTTGCTTTCTCCTTTCTTAAAATTTTGGACTGTTTGCTTTCTCATTTCTTAAAATTCTGGACTGTTTGCTTTCTCCTTTCATAAAATTCTGGACTGTTTGCTTTCTCCTTTCATAAAATTCTGGACTGTTTGCTTTCTCCTTTCTTAAAATTTTGGACTGTTTGCTTTCTCATTTCTTAAAATTCTGGACTGTTTGCTTTCTCCTTTCATAAAATTCTGGACTGTTTGCTTTCTCCTTTCTTAAAATTTTGGACTGTTTGCTTTCTCATTTCTTAAATTCTGGACTGTTTTTCTTTCTCCTTTCATAAAATTCTGGACTGTTTGCTTTCTCCTTTCCTTAAAATTCTGGACTGTTTGCTTTCTCCTTTCTTAAAATTCTGGACTGTTTGCTTTCTCCTTTCTTAAAATTCTGGACTGTTTGCTTTCTCCTTTCTTAAAATTCTGGACTGTTTGCTTTCTCCTTTCTTAAAATTCAGGACTGTTTGCTTTCTCCTTTCATAAAATTCTGGACTGTTTGCTTTCTCCTTTCTTAAAATTCTGGACTGTTTGCTTTCTCCTTTCTTAAAATTTTGGACTGTTTGCTTTCTCCTTTCATAAAATTCTGGACTGTTTGCTTTCTCCTTTCTTAAAATTTTGGACTGTTTGCTTTCTCATTTCTTAAAATTCTGGACTGTTTGCTTTCTCCTTTCATAAAATTCTGGACTGTTTGCTTTCTCCTTTCATAAAATTCTGGACTGTTTGCTTTCTCCTTTCTTAAAATTTTGGACTGTTTGCTTTCTCATTTCTTAAAATTCTGGACTGTTTGCTTTCTCCTTTCATAAAATTCTGGACTGTTTGCTTTCTCCTTTCTTAAAATTTTGGACTGTTTGCTTTCTCATTTCTTAAAATTCTGGACTGTTTGCTTTCTCCTTTCATAAAATTCTGGACTGTTTGCTTTCTCCTTTCTTAAAATTCTGGACTGTTTGCTTTCTCCTTTCTTAAAATTCTGGACTGTTTGCTTTCTCCTTTCTTAAAATTCTGGACTGTTTGCTTTCTCCTTTCTTAAAATTCTGGACTGTTTGCTTTCTCCTTTCTTAAAATTCTGGACTGTTTGCTTTCTCCTTTCATAAAATTCTGGACTGTTTGCTTTCTCCTTTCGTAAAATTCTGGACTGTTTGCTTTCTCCTTTCGTAAAATTCAGGACTGTTTGCTTTCTCCTTTCGTAAAATTCTGGACTGTTTGCTTTATCCTTTCGTAAAATTCTGGACTGTTTGCTTTCTCCTTTCATAAAATTCTGGACTGTTTGCTTTCTCCTTTCATAAAATTCTGGACTGTTTGCTTTCTCCTTTCATAAAATTCTGGACTGTTTGCTTTCTCCTTTCATAAAATTCTGGACTGTTTGCTTTCTCCTTTCGTAAAATTCTGGACTGTTTGCTTTCTCCTTTCGTAAAATTCAGGACTGTTTGCTTTCTCCTTTCGTAAAATTCTGGACTGTTTGCTTTCTCCTTTCGTAAAATTCAGGACTGTTTGCTTTCTCCTTTCGTAAAATTCAGGACTGTTTGCTTTCTCCTTTCGTAAAATTCGGACTGTTTGCTTTCTCCTTTCGTAAAATTCTGGACTGTTTTCTTTCTCCTTTCTTAAAATTCAGGACTGTTGCTTTCTCCTTTCATAAAATTCTGGACTGTTTGCTTTCTCCTTTCTTAAAATTCTGGACTGTTTGCTTTCTCCTTTCTTAAAATTCTGGACTGTTTGCTTTCTCCTTTCTTAAAATTCTGGACTGTTTGCTTTCTCCTTTCTTAAAATTCTGGACTGTTTGCTTTCTCCTTTCATAAAATTCTGGACTGTTTGCTTTCTCCTTTCATAAAATTCTGGACTGTTTGCTTTCTCCTTTTTTAAAATTCTGGACTGTTTGCTTTCTCATTTCTTAAAATTCTGGACTGTTTGCTTTCTCCTTTCTTAAAATTCTGGACTGTTTGCTTTCTCCTTTCATAAAATTCTGGACTGTTTGCTTTCTCCTTTCTTAAAATTCTGGACTGTTTGCTTTCTCCTTTCTTAAAATTCTGGACTGTTTGCTTTCTCCTTTCATAAAATTCTGGACTGTTTGCTTTCTCCTTTCATAAAATTTTGGACTGTTTGCTTTCTCCTTTCATAAAATTCTGGACTGTTTTTCGTTGTATTATTTCCTTTTCCTCTTTTCATTTTCCTCTCTTTTCTGATTGATATATTGTTTCATCTTGCTTTTCTGTGTTACTTCAACTATATTTTCTCATCCTTTCTCTTTTCCTTTCATTTTTCCATCATCTATTTTCTGATCCTAACCTAACCTAACCTAACCTAACCTAACCTAACCTAACCTAACCTAACCTAACCTAGCCTAACCTAACCTAACCTAGCCTAGCCTAGCCTAACCTAACCTAACCTAACCTAACCTAACCTAACCTAACTTAACCTAACCTAGCCTAACCTAATCTAACCTAATCTAACCTAATCTAACCTAACCTAACCTAACCTAACCTAACCTAACCTAACCTAATCTAACCTAACCTAACCTAACCTAACCTAACCTAACCTAACCTACCAATACCTAACATTTATTCGCTCTTATTTCATGGTTAATTTCTTCTCTGTTATCAATTTTTCCTATTCTTTCCTGCATTTTACTCTTATTTTCATTCTTTTCCTGCCCTTTTCCTTTCCCACATCTCATTTTTCCTATCAATTCCATCATTTCCTAATTTTCCTGAACCTTTCCCTTATTATCTCCCTCTCTTCACCTCACTTTCCTTTCCCTTTCCTTTCCTCCTCTTCCTTTCACTCGTACTTTCTCCTTTCACATTATGTTCTCTTACTACGCCTCTTAAAAATGTATAATAAAATTTCTCTTCTTTTCTCCATCAGTCTTAATACAACATTTTTACTTACTTAATTGTCTCCTGTTCGTCCTCCCTTCCTGCCCTTCCCTGAACCACCCTTAGGTCCAATATAAAAGGGCGGGGTCGGTTTACACACACACACACACACACACACACACACACACACACACACACACACACACACACACACACACACACACACACACACACACACATACACACACAGACAGACACACACAGACACAGACACAGACACCACACACACACACACACACACACACACACACACACACACACACAGACACACACACACACACACACACACACACATACACAGACACACACACACACACACAGACACACACAGACACAGACACAGACACAGACACAGACACAGACACAGACACAGACACAGACACAGACACACACACACAGACACAGACACAGACACAGACACACACACACACACACACGCACACACACACGCACACAGACACAGACACACACACACACATACACACACACACACAGACACAGACAACACACAGACACACACACAGACACACACACACACACAGACACACACACACACACACAGACACAGACACAGACACAGACACAGACACAGACACAGACACAGACACACACACAGACACACACACACACACACACACACACACAGACACACACACACACACACAGACACACAGACACACACACACACAGACACAGACACAGACACAGACACAGACACAGACACACACACACACACACAGACACAGACACAGACACAGACACAGACACAGACACAGACACACACACAGACACACACACACACACAGACACACACACAGACACACACACACACACAGACACACACACACACACACACCACACAGACACAGACACAGACACAGACACAGACACAGACACAGACACAGACACACACACAGACACAGACACACACACACACATACACACACACACACAGACACAGACACACACAGACACACACACAGACACACACACACACACAGACACACACACACACACACAGACACAGACACAGACACAGACACAGACACAGACACACACACACAACACACACACACACACACACACACACACACACACACACACACACACACACACACACACACACACACACACACCTAATAAACAAAATTGAAAAAATACGAAAATTAACCACATAAAAGATGATATATTATCGTTCAATCTCAGTTTTTTTAATAATAATAATAATAATAATAATAATAATAATAACTTTATTTCACCCACATAGGGAATATTTTCAAGTTTTCCTTCTTTGATTTCTTGGATTTAAGCACTGTATCTACTCTCCCGGGGATTATAAAGCGGGACGGGATGGAAAGGGGGTGTGGTGGGTCGAAGTAAAGGATTGTCTTCTCTCTCCCGGTGTTAGGAAGGCGGGACGGATGGAAGAGAGGTGAAGCGAGGCGATGTGAAGGAGTTAGTGTTTTGTTGAGAAGGTTTCCGTTCAAATGTTCTTCCTGTCTCAATGCAAGTCATGTGTGTGTGTGTGTGTGTGTTTAAGAGAGAGAGAG
Organism: Chionoecetes opilio; assembly: GCA_016584305.1. NCBI lineage: Eukaryota > Metazoa > Arthropoda > Malacostraca > Decapoda > Majidae > Chionoecetes > Chionoecetes opilio. The sequence goes on from JACEEZ010026092.1 coordinate 175,059, forward strand.
AGCGAGAGAGAGAGAGAGAGAGAGAGAGAGAGAGAGAGAGAGAGAGAGAGAGAGAGAGAGAGAGAGAGAGAGAGAGAGAGAGAGAGAGAGAGAGAGAGAGAGTAATGCAGGAAATCGTTTGGGATATGAATACGCGGTTTGATAGATAAAAAAGCGAGAAAAAAACTGATATATTGTGAAACAGTTGACTGATTTCTGTTATTTTAGATTTGTAATATAAACAAAAAAAAACTGAAGTATCAGATCAATAAAGTACAGGCGATTCCAGTGATATATTTTTCACTATAATATTTCTATTTTTTTTTTGCCGTAACAGGTCAGTGAAAGGGGCGTGAAATACATAAAAAACTAGAGGGGGGGATAGTATGAGGATATATAGAGGATATACTAGAGGGGGGGGTATGCGCTCAGTAGAGCGCATACCTCCGCCCGAAGATTTCATCAAATGTATATATATATATATATATATATATATATATATATATATATATATATATATATATATATATATATATATATATGCACTCAGTATGAGCGCATACCTCCGGCCGAATATTTCATCAATTGGTTGCCATGGCAACAGTTGTCAATAGATTTCATCCAAAATTAAATCACTTCTTCCTTATGCCAAATAGACTTGGTATACCGAGTTTGGTCCAAATCTATTTGTAACTTTTCGAGAAATCCTGTACACTAACAAACAGACAGACAGACAGACCGGGGTGAAAACATAACCCCTCCAACTTTGTTGGCGGAGGTAAAAAACGAGTCATTAACACGTAGCAAAGCTGTGTCGTGTTTTTGTCTCCCATTGGGCGATGATTAACGTGATGTGACGCTGCTGAAATAAGCGAAGACAAATGGAATTATGTTTTTTTCGGTAATTTTTTTCTCTCTCACAGATTTCTCATGTTACTTGTGTCTTGTAGCTGTGGTAGTGACAGTTTAGTGACAGATTAGAGTGTATGTGTGTGTAGGTGTAGAAAACGGTTTATGGAACTGTCGCCGATGGGAATTCTCGCCGAAACAACAAACTAGAACTCTCGTCGACGTGGAAATTTTAACTTAACCTGGACAATGGCACCTAATCTAACCTAACTGATCAAGCTAACGATAGTATTTCATCCCTGAATGCAGAAACACGGGTAACACTTGATTAAATGTATATATTGGGTCCTGAAATATCAAGAATTGGAACACTCGACGACGGCGGCGAGAGTTCCGATCGGCGACAGTTCCAGGTACCAAGAAAACTATTCTAACCATCCTTCTCCTATTCTCCCCTCTATTCTCTCCTCCTCCTCAACCATCTTTCTTCCCCTCCTCCTCCTCCTCCTCCTCCTCCTCCTCCTCCTCCTCCTCCTCCTCCTCCTCCTCCTCCTCCTCCTACACGACAATGGAAACACTAATCTTCCTAGACACAACTGGCTCATTTTTTCCCTGTAAGTTTCAATAACAGACAACACATCTCTGCTTGACGAGGAGTGACAAAGGAGGCATAACATTACCTGCCTTAGTATAGGGTCATAGCAGTCAATCAGGCCCCTTGATCAGACTTTTTTCCTGCTACCTGGAGATGATGACAAGGTAGGTAAATGGTGCAGGTACAATGAACTGTCTGTCTGTCTGTCTGTCTGTCTGTCTGTCTGTCTGTCTGTCTGTCTGTCTGTCTGTCTGTCTCGTGGTGGTGTAAGAGAAGAGATTTTGAGCTCTGTTTTTTATGCATTTTAAAGAGCTTGAAATTATCTTCATCTTATTCATTTCCTCACATGATTAGTACAATGAACTGTCTGTCTGTCTGTCTGTCTGTCTGTCTGTCTGTCTGTCTGTCTGTCTGCCTGTCTGTCTGTCTGCCTGTCTGCATGTCTGCATGTCTGTCTGTCTGTCTGTCTGTCTGTCTGTCTGCCTGTCTGTCTGTCTGCCTGTCTGTCTGTCTGTCTGTCTGTCTGTCTGTCTGCCTGTCTGCATGTCTGTCTGTCTGTCTGCATGTCTGTCTGTCTGTCTGTCTGTCTGTCTGTCTGTCTGCCTGTCTGTCTGTCTGTCTGCCTGTCTGTCTGCCTGCCTGTCTGTCTGTCTGTCTGCCTGTCTGTCTGCCTGTCTGTCTGTCTGTCTGTCTGTCTGTCTGTCTGCCTGTCTGTCTGTCTGTCTGTCTGTCTGTCTGTCTGTCTGTCTGTCTGTCTGTCTGTCTGTCTGCATGTCTGCATGTCTGTCTGCATGTCTGTCTGTCTGTCTGTCTGTCTGTCTGTCTGTCTGCCTGTCTGTCTGTCTGTCTGTCTGTCTGTCTGTCTGCCTGTCTGTCTGTCTGTCTGTCTGTCTGTCTGTCTGCCTGTCTGTCTGTCTGTCTGTCTGTCTGTCTGTCTGTCTGTCTGTCTGTCTGTCTGTCTCCCTGTCTGTCTGTCTGTCTGTCTCGTGGTGTAATGGAAGAGAGTTCGAGTTTTATTCTATACTATATTTGAAAGGGTTCGAAATTTTCTCCATCTCATTAATTTCAACACATGATTCGTCAGCGTTTTATACTTACATACAATAATGATAATATTGGCCATGATAATAATGATAATAATGATGATAATAGTAGTGATGATAATGTACTTCAAGCGTGTGTCTGCATCATTACAATTCGAGACCTATGATAACAAAATATAATGGAGTAAATTCTATCTATTTTTCTTCCTACTTCTTCCTACGTCATCCTTAGCGTAAGATTTTAGTTTTTTACACATACACACACACACACACACACTAATCTCTCACTTAACTGTCTGTAGTAGTTGTAGCAGGAGTAGTGGTAGTAGTAGTAGTTGTTGTAGTGTAGTAGTAGTAGTGGTAGTAGTAGTAGTTGTTGTAGTGTAGTAGTAGTAGTGGTAGTAGTAGTTGTTGTAGTAGTAGTAGTAGTAGTAGTCGTTGTAGGAGTAGTGGTAGTAGTAGTAGTAGTAGTTGTTGTAGTAGTAGTGGTAGTAGTAGTAGTAGTTGTAGTAGTAGTGTAGTAGTAGTAGTAGTAGTAGTAGTAGTAGTAGTAGTAGTAGTAGTAGTAGTAGTAGTAGTAGTAGTAGTAGTAGTTGTTGTAGTAGTAGTAGTGGTAGTAGTAGTAGTAGTAGTAGTGTAGTAGTAGTAGTAGTAGTAGTAGTAGTAGTAGTAGTAGTAGTAGCAACAGAAACTACCTTCTCACCCCCACAGTAAGGTTAAATCTACTAGTTTGAGGATGGTTGGTGGTGTGGGTATTATGAGTGGATGGTATGGGTGGCGTTACTGGTGTGGGTGGTATGAGTGGATGGTATGGGTGGTGTTACTGGTGTGGGTGGTATGCGGGGGGGTATGGGTGGCGTTACTGGTGTGGGTGGTATGAGTGGATGGTATGGGTGGGCGTTACTGGTGTGGGTGGTATGCGAGGGGGGTATGGGTGGGCGTTACTGGTGTGGGTGGTATGAGTGGGGGTGGGTGGGCGGTACTGGTGTGGGTGGTTTGGGCGGGGTGGGTGGGCGGTACTAAAGAAAGATTTAAAAGAATACACATACAAAACAAGTATAGGACGAAGAAAGATGAAGGAGGAGGAGGAGGAGGAGGAGGAGGAGGAGGCGTAGGAGGAGGAGGAGGAGGAGGAGGAGGAGGAGGAGGAGGAGGAGGAGGAGGAGGAGGAGGCGTAGGAGGAGGAGGAGGAGGAGGAGGAGGAGGAGGAGGAGGAGGAGGAGGAGGAGGAAACTACCACAGCTAAAAGACACAAGTAACATGAAAAATCTGTGCAAGAAGAAAGTTACAAAAATAAACATAATTCCATTTGTCTTAATTTCTGCAGCGTCCTTTCACATACACTCACATACACTCTACTTTTACACATACACTCTAATCTCTAACTAAACTGTCACTACCACAGCTACAAGACACAAGTAACATGAGAAATCTGTGCAAGAAGAAAAAATGACAGAAAATAACATCATTCCATTTGTCTTCGCTTATTTCAGCAGCGTCACATCACGTTAATCATCGCCCAATGGGAGACAAAAACACGACACAACTTTACTACGTGTTAATGACTCGTTTTTTTTTAATGTATTTCACGCCCCTTTCACTGACCTGTTACGGCAAAAAATAGTTTAGTAAAATTATTGGGAAAAATATATCACTGGAATCGCCTGTAATTTATTGATCTGTTACTTCAGTTTATTTTTTGTTTATATTTCAAATCTAAAATAACAGAAATCAGTCAACTGTTTCACAATATATCAGTTTTTTTTCGCTTATTTTTGTAGATATATGAAATCGAGTATTTTCATATCACATAAACGATTTCCTGTAATACTCTCTCTCTCTCTCCTTTCTCTTTATCTATATTTTTCTCTCTCTCTCTCTCTTTCTCTCTCTTTCTTTTTCTCTTATCTCTCTCTCTCTCTCTCTCTCTCTCTCTCTCTCTCTCTCTCTCTCTCTCTCTCTCTCTCTCTCTCTCTCTCTCTCTCTCTCTCTCTCTCTCTCTCTCTCTCAGTCTCTCTTTCTCTTTCTCTTTCTCTTATCTCTCTCTCTCTCTCTCTCTCTCTCTCTCTCTCTCTCTCTCTCTCTCTCTCTCTCTCTCTCTCTCTCTCTCTCTCTCTCTCTCTACCCTTCCTCCTAGGCAGGCATTCACTAAGGGCGGTAGAGCGTCTAAACTAGAAAGAAAAAAGTGTCTTCATTCATAGTGTTTTATCTTTTATCGGTATTCTATTCCTTTCATCTTAGTCTAAACCGGCTGGCCATTCACACACACACACACACACACACACACACACACACACACACACACAACTAAATAAAAAAAGAACATTGGACTACTGAAAAAGGCGTTGAGGAGAGAGAGAGAGAGAGAGAGAGAGAGAGAGAGAGAGAGAGAGAGAGAGAGAGAGAGAGAGAGAGAGAGAGAGAGAGAGAGAGAGAGAGAGAGAGAGATAAGAGATGATTAAGAGTAACCGATTAA
>JACEEZ010026093.1:0-11087 GCA_016584305.1 Chionoecetes opilio
TTCCTTTTCCTCCTCCTCTCCACTCTCCCTCCGATTACTTGCAAATGTTCCCTTTAAAAGTTTATTCCCCTTTGGGCGCCCTGGGCTTGCGACGAGGGGAAGAGGAGGAGGAAGAGGAGGAAGAGGAGGAGGAGGAGGAGGAGGAGGAAAGGAGGAGGAGGAGGAGGAGGAGGAGGAGGAGGAGGAGGAGGAGGAGGAGGAGTAGGAGGAATAGGAGTACAAAGGAAGAACAGACAGCAACACCCCTACTAGGTCTACGTTAGGTACTACTAGGTACGTTTTTATAACAACATAAGAACATCAGGAAGCTACAAGAGGCTGGGAGACCTACACGTGGTAGTTCCTGTTACTTAACACTACCTACATCCACCTTTCATCCCCATCTATAACACTGTCTAGCCTCCTTTTAACCCCTTGAGATCCAGAACGTCATTTCCATTGTAATTTGGGTACCATTAGATGATTTTTAGTGACTAAGCAACATTTTATAGCTATGACCTGTATAGTATCCTTGTCCACTAACTAATTTGGTTTATTAAGTTACTTTTCGTAAATTTATAGGTAACAACATACCATTTTATATAGCCAAGGAAAGATCTGGGAGTGAAGGGTTATCAGGTTTTATCCAATTCATTATTGCTGGGTCAGTTAGTTCAGTGAGAGGTCAATTAGTTTAGTGAGAGGTCAGTTAGGTCAGTGTGAGGTCAGTTAGTTCAGTGAGATAAGATACTTTGATCCTATCTAGACACTTTGCAAGTACCAACGACAAGGTTATTGACTATATAAAGCGCCACCACGCCAGGACGAACCTGGTGAGCTCGAACCGCTGATTGAACGCAGGGACACTGCACGCGAGCCCACAGCTCTACCAACCGAGCCACCCTGACGGGTTAGTTCAGTGAGAGGTCAGTTAGTTCAGTGAGAGGTCAGTTAGTAAAGAGCTAAAGCTTTATCTGGGTCTAGTCAGACCTCACCTAGACTATGCCACTGAGTATGCAGTTCAGTTTTGGTCTCCATATTACATGATGGATATAGCCTTGTTAGAATCAGTGCAGAGAAGGATGACCAAAATGATTCAAGGGATGCGTAACTTTAGTTATGAGAGGAGATTGGACCTATTAAAGTTACACTCACTCGAGAGACGCAGAGTAAGGGGCGATCTGATAGAAGTTTTTAAGTGGATAAAGGGATTTAATAAAGGAGAGGTAGGAAAAGTTCTTACGGCTATTAACCAGGGTAGAACAAGAAGTAATGGATTCAAGCTGGAAAAGCGTAGATTTAGAAAGGAAATAGGGAAAAACTGGTTCACAAATAGGGTGGTGAATGATTGGAAGGGACTCAGTAGACAGGTAGTGCGGAGTCATTGGGGAGCTTTAAAGAGGGGCTGGATAGGGTCATGGATGGGGATGAAAGGTAGATGTAGGTAGTGTTAGGTAACAGGAACTACCACGTGTAGGTCTCACGGCCTCTTGTAGCTTCCTTATTTTCTTATGTTCTTATGTTCTAGGTCAAACGGAGCTGCCTGTGTGACGACTTTCTACCACAATAGTATCTACGTGTTAGAGACAAAAGAATAGCAAAGTTGAAGGCTCCTCCCCACCCCCCTCCCTCTTCCTTCAACCAAGGGTGGTAGGGTAAAAAGTGGAGAAAAAACGCCATTAAGTATTAAGGAAACGGAGGAGGAAGAAGAGGAGTAGGAGGAAGAGGAGTGGGGAAGTGTATTTCTACTTCAACTACTACTACTACCACCACTACTACTACTACTACTACTACTACTACTACTACTACTACTAGTAGGAGGTCAAGGTCGAAGTTGACCTCGAGGTCGAGGTTGACCTCGAGGTCGAGGTTGACCTCGAGGTCGAGGTTGACCTCGAGGTCTAGGTCGAGGTTGACCTCTCGGGAGAGAGAGAGAGAGAGAGAGAGGTAGAGGTCGAGTTTGGTAAGTTAGGTTGAGGTTAGGTTAGGTTGAGGTTGAGGTTAGGTTAGGACCAGGTCCTAACCTAACCTCAACCTCAAGGGGTCCCCAACCCGCAGAGTACCGCGGGCCGCATCGACAAGTCCGAGAGGGCCCGAGGGCCGCACCAATAAAAAAACTCTGGATACCACATATACATGTGGGCCGCCTAGAGCAGTAAAGGCCCACGTCACCATTCTAATGGTGACAAATCTTTCATCAAATCACATATACAAAACAAAAAATTTCAAAGAATTTATTAATGAGACACCTAAGATAGAAGATGAGAAGACTAAGATAAGAAGAGTAAACTCGTATAAAAATATACTTAACCTAACCTCCTAACCTGAACTAACCAATTAACCTAACCTAACCTAACCTAACCATAACTTAACCTATCCTAAAACACGCTCCTGAGAAAAAAGATGTTACAACACAAGTTTGGAATGATGGAGGGCCGCACCGATGACCAAAAGGAAATGATCTGGCGGGCCGCACGGAATGGCCTCGCGGGCCGCATGTGGCCCGCGGGGCCGCGGGTTGGGGACTCCTGGACCGTTAGGTTGAGGTTAGGTTAGGTTGAGGTTTAGGTTAGGTTAGGTCGAGGTTGAGGTCGGGGTCGACCTCGAGGTCAACCTCGACCTCGACCTCAACCTAACCTAAACCTCAACCTAACCTAAGCTAACTCGACCTCTCCATTCGCCACGACACCCACCACTCACCCGACGTGGCAGCAATCTTCTGGGCGCACCACAAGAAGCAGAGCCTTGTCATCGATGTGCTAGTGTTATGTAAGAAAAAAAAACTTTTTTGTTTGTTTGTTTTGTTTTTCTATAATACTCTACTGTATAATAGACAATATCATATAGCAATAGTAAGTTGCAGCCTGAAGTGTAAGAGTGTAGAGTGTAGACTGTCCGAAGAGTGTAAGAAGTGTAGACCGCACGTTATAGTGTAAACTGTCCCGGTAGACCGCACGCTATAGTAGCACCGAGGAAAATATATGTTTCTCTCTCTCTCTCTCTCTCTCTCTCTCTCTCTCTCTCTCTCTCTCTCTCTCTCGAATACAAAGGTGTGAAAACGATAGATGCTGACGCCATAGAAGAGGAAGGAAAGGAGAGGGAGGGAGGGAGAGAGAGGAGAGGGAGGGAGGGAGGGATGGGGGGAGGGAGGGAAGGAGTGGGCAGAGTAACAAAGGGAGTGAGGAAGGTATAAAGCGAGAAAAGTTGGAAAGGAAGTAATGAAAACGATGATGGGAGGAAAGATGGATGGATAGATAGACAGATGAATGAGAGAGAAAAGATAGAGATAGGTATATTGTTAAGAGGCTTTTGTAGTTCGTATCAATTAGGATTTGAATGCATCTTAAAGTGTTAAAATGAAAGGTATTATTCCAGACGAACACCGAACTCACTTTGGTGGACGAAGCTATTTTTTTCTGGTGAGTTTTGATGTGTTTTGAATTAATCTGTTAACCGTTTCTTATGCAAAAATGTGTTTTTTTTTGTTAGATAAAGGTTATTTTTTAATTTTTTTTTATAGTTAGGTAAAGGTTAGGTTAGGTTAGGTTAGGTAAAGGTTACGTTAGGTATAGGTTCGGTTAGGTTCAATTTGTTTATTTTTTTGGTTTATTTTTGCAACAAAAAAAAAGAAGAAAAAAAAAAGATTTGCGACAGAAACGGCTAGCAGATTCATTCAAAACAACAAAACTCACCAGAAAAAAATAGCTTCGTCCACCAAAGGAAGTTCGGTGTTCATCTGGAAATTTACCAAATGAAAATGGGGTTTTATTTATCCCATAATACGAGTAAAATAAAGAATAGGAAGACGTGTAGTAAGGAATTAGAATAAGATATGTACTGTCAGATGCTGAATACAATGGTCTCCCTTCTTCCATACTTATTTTCTATCATAAAATATCATAAAAAACGTATATTTTATGGAGGACAAAAATAATTCTGACTAGAATTCGAGAGAAAAAGAAAAGTTAAAGAGGAGGGAATATGCTAAAATGTGCGTGGCCTCTGTGCGCATCTCCGTCGCCTTAAGGCGCGGTCACACTAGACACTGGTACGCGTGGACTGGGCGGTTTTGCGTGGGCGCCCACTCCAATGGCTGAAAAACTGCCCACCCATCCACTCACACCCGTGTTCACCGTGAGCGACTCAGCGTCACTTTTTAATTATTATTGTACCCCTATTAAGGGTATATGATATCCTACCCCTCTAATTATATATACTCTTAATAGGGACTATTAAATAGGGTATTAACATCACAGATATAATTCACCAATATAATAAATAATTTGAAGTTTAAATAAGTGAGAAAATTGTATTGGTGTATTTTAGACATACTATTATATATCTCAAAAACTAGAAGAGATCATTGACTTTTGATAATGGCAGTGGATAGAGCACATCAACCTTAACAACTTTGCTTCTATGCATTTTTACTCTCGGTCTAATAGTTACGGAGTAAAATGCTTTTATAAGGAAAAATAGGGTGAAATATATCTGTGATATTAATACCCTATTTAATAGTCGTTATTAAAGTAATCGTCCAGACCATTTCATTATTCCTGATTTGATGTAGTTAGAGTATAGCCATTATCGAGTGTATCAACAATATGTTGTCAGTTTTTGCATCCAGTCAGCCGTTTTTGAATAATCCGCAATCAAAATCTGTAAATTCCCCGAGCTTCGAAAACGCTACTGGCAACTGGCAGACGACGGCACCATGGCTCGGTGACGTCAGCCCAGGAGCTTCCTCCCTCCCGCGTTCATAGAAATACACGTAAACCCAGGCAATAAACATAGTACTTGAAGAATTTTGGGTGTTTCTGATAGATTTGTTTTGCGATATGGTATACACATGCATCCTTGATGGGTGCAGCAAGAAAGCTGTGCCTCTCTAGAGAAGTTTGCACACGTATCAACCAATAGGCGAGAAATGGGTAAAAAATATTGGTGCGTCGGACGACGTTGGTACATTTCAGTGAAGGTAGGGAAACGGGGGTGGGTGTTGGTGGTTGGGGAAGGGGGAGGGTGTTAGTGGTGGGGAAGTAGGTGGGTGTTGGTGGTGATGGAAGGGGATGGTTGTTAGTGGTGGGGGAAGTGGGTGGATGTTGGTGGTGAGGAAGTGGGTGGGTGTTGGTGGTGGGTGTTGGTGGTGGGGGAAAGGGGTGGGTGTTAACATGGTAGACGGGAAAATAAGGTAGGCTATGGCGCGGGAAAGTGGGTATGTTCTGTACTAACCTACAGGATGCTGTTCATCCATCCGTGAATATAGGTCCCGTTAAACTCTTGGGAAAGGTATGGTTTTTTAGTGGTGGGGGAGTGGTGGTGGGAATGGTTTGGTAGTGGAGGAAGTGGGTGGGTGTTGGTGGTGGGGAAGGGGGTGGTTGTTAGGTGATGGGGGAAGGGTGGGTGTTGGTGTTGGGGGAAGGGGTGGTTGTTAGTGGTGGGGGAAGTGGATGGATGGGTTTGGGGGAAAGTGGGTGGATGTGGGGTGGGAAAGGGGTGGTGTGTTGGGGATGTGGGTGGGTGTTTGGGGATGGAGTTGGTGAATAAATAGGATTTGGAAGGATGGGGTCGAACAGGTTGGTCTCTCTCTGGTTTAGTGTTTCCTCTCTCCCCCTCTCTCTCTCTCTCCTCTCCTCTCTCTCTCTCTCTCTCTCTCGGTGAACTCCTCGTGTGACGTCATCAATAATATTCGCGGGCCTGTTGGAGGGATGAAACTTTCTTTCCCGCGCTTTGTACAAAAGTCGTGTTTTTACGGAAATAAGGCGTGGAAATGAATTATTTTTTGTGGATTAGGTGTTTTGAATGAACATTCAACATATTTATGCAAAACAAAAATGGGTCTGGACAATTACTTTAAGAGTATATATAATTAGAGGGGAAAGAATTATATACCTTTAATAGGGGTACAATAATATACCCCTAATAATCTCCTAAGAGATACTTCAATAAATGATGTGAAATGATATCTATGTTATCTATGACCTAACCTAACCAAACCTATATATAAGATTCAGGTATTTTCACATAATTTATTAAAGAATCTCTTAGGAGATTATTAAGGGTATATTATTCAAAGGTGGGCATCGCAATTTTTTTTCCAATTCCGCAATCGCAATTCCGCAATTCCGACCTGCACCAGTCCGCAATCGCAATTCCGCAATTTTTTTCAGGTAGGCCTTTTCGCAATCGCAATTCCGCAATTACGCAATTCCGCAAACTAATTTTGACACCTACAATTAAAACAAAACACTTGCAATTAAAACAAAAAATGTTTCTACTCTTAAACATCTCTAAACTCTTAAACACCTACAATTAAAACAAAAAATGTCTCTAGACTCTTTATTAGTGCATGTTTAATACTACTGTATTCCTATTCTGTTTCTGTCTATACTTGTTACTTGTCCTTCACAATTAAGTCTTTGTCTCTTTTAGTGTTTTTCATATATATTTTATTTCATATTTGGCGGGAACTTATGTTCGCGCGGGCACTTTGAAGGTGGTGACCGTCACAATTATTGCGATTGCGTTTCAAAATTTTGGCGGTCCGCAACCCGCAATTCCGCAATTTTTTCAGGCATCTGCAATTGCGCAATTCCGCAACCAAATTACTCATTCCGCAAGTTGCGAATTGCGGAATTGCGGACTAAAATTGCGGAATGCCCACCTCTGCACTTTTAAGCCTTTGTTGGGTAACGACCCGCTACCCCGGGAAACAGGGCTACTGTGACACCCGGGTTACCACAGTTACCTTCCTCAGGTTTCCCCATGTACCCATTTGTCGACCATCCCCGAAAGGAAGGATGAACAGCTGCTTGAGCTGGCCGCCGACTGCCCTGGCCGGGATTCGAACCACTCGGAACCAGGGCCAGTAGATTCGTAGCTAGGCGTTTGTCACTACACCACGGAGGCGCATAAGAGAGAAAGAGATCGAGATACTAAAGCAAAATGGACAAAATTTTACATCTATAATAATATAAACGAAAGTGTGTGTGTGTGTGTGTGTGTGTGTGTGTGTGTGTGTGTGTGTGTGTGTGTGTGTGTGTGTTGTGTGTGTGTGTCCGCGATAGGTGCCGCCCCCCGTGCCCCAATCCCATCATATGGCACAGTTTTGGAACCAGCTCGACCAGGGGCAACTTTTAAGCCCACTTATGAGATGATCCGATCACTTTTTTCCCTTTTTTTTTTAGCAGCCTATTAGCGAGAATTATGAAAAAAAATGTGGGTTGCGAGAATTGAGGAAACCTTGATGTAGGGTGATGGGTAATGGGTGAGTGAATGGGTGGGGTGATGGGTAATGGGTGTGGGGTGATGGGTGAGTGAATGGGTGGGGGGTGATGGGTGATGGGTGAGGGAATAGGTGGGAGGTGATGGGTAATGGGTGAGTGAATGGGTGTGTGGTGATGGGTAATGGGTGAGTGAATGGGTGGGGGGTGATGGGTAATGGGTGAGTGAATGGGTGGGGGGTGATGGGTAAGGCGTTAATACATACATTTCTACATCCATGATTTCAGGAAAGTTTGAAGGGGCTATCTGGAGAGTCTGTGTTTGGTGGGCCGAGGCCCACCATTCTAAATATATGTCAATAACAGGGATGTCAACAAGAAAAGGAAAAAAACTCAGAATAAAATAATAGGGCGACCAATTCATCCGAGCGCAGCGAGGGGAGCAGCGAGAGGGGGGCAGCGAACCTTCCAAGCTGGGGGTTCGGGATGTTTTGTAAATTTCATGCTCTGAGAGAGCTTCTGAGAGGTCCTTGGTTATATTTATAATAATTTCTGGTTAGGGATTTTTTGTAAATTTCATGCTCTGAGAGAGCTTCTGAGAGGTCCTTGGTTATATCTATAATAATTTCTGGTCTCAATTTTGTCTGTTTTTGTGTCCACAATTTGTGTATATGTATATATATATATGGTATATCATATGGTATGGTATATCATATGTATATATGGTATATCATGCAACTTAAATTGTGAAATGTATATGAATTATTAACCATTTTGACATGATAAATGAAATATTAACACTGTTTCCGTTGGAAAAGTAATAACACAACAACAAAATATTTGTCATTTATATTAGTCAACTTTATCAATTATTTAGGCGCTATCAAATACACCTCAAATATGATTTGATGACCAACTTCGAATTATTGAATATTGCTGTAATCCACCCCCAACATACTGGCTGTGGGCTGCTGTATTCCAGCCCCAACATACTGCCTCCTGAGCAAACTTGTAGCAGTGAAGTCAGGAGATATCGGCAGCCTAATATTAACTTCCCGCTAGGCAGCCAAAAAATGTGTTATGGTCTGTGCTGGATCAGTGGCCAGGGACAGGTTCGGCTGTGGGCTAGCCAACTATGTACTTACACCCCTCCCCCCCCCTAAATGTTTAACCCGAATCTACACGATTCACAGAAATGACCCAGCTGGCAATAAAATACTCGGAAATCCGCGAATCCGCGGAAAATTGACATCCCTGCAATATAATATATATATTATATATATATATATATATATATATATATATATATATATATATATATATATATATATATATATTATAATATAAGAACTGTAATCAAAATATACTGAAATATACTGAAAATAAAAAAATATACTCAAAATATAAGAAATGTAGTCGTTTGTCTTATTACGCCATGAAAATCGAGGCCTGTGATTGGCTGACAGAGTGTGACGTTGTACTGCTGGTGATTTTTGGTTGTGTATTTTGATGTTATCTTAATGGTTCTTACGGATTAACACTGCCACCACCTTGTTTATGGCCCGGGGTAAATAAAGAAGAAACAAATTTGCCTACGCGATTATTAACCCATTGAGGCCCAGAGCGTAAATTTCAATTGTAATTTGGGTACCATTAGAACTTTTTTAGTGAATATAAGCAATATTTTATAGCTATGACCTGTTTAGTATCCTTGTCCACTAGTTAATTTGGTATATTCAGTCACTTTTCGTAATTTTATGGCTAACAACAGATGATTTTATATGGCAAAGGAAATATCTGGGCGTGAAGGGGTTAAGAAAAATACCACGAAATTACTTGTGACGGGCATTACAACGTCATGAGAGCATGAGCCAATGGGAGGGCCGCTACCCCGTTATATTAGCGCTGGCGGCAGATGGAACGCGGGAGGAGTTTTATTCACCCATATTTTGCGTCATGTTTTTATGATGATACTTAGAATGTCCGCTGTGTAGTGTGTTCATCATAGCGTATGTTTTACAGTAATTTGTTTGTTTGTGTGTATCAGCCAAGTGTTTGTTTATCTTTTGTTTGTTTGTTTGTGTGTATCAGCAAAGTGTTTGTTTATCTTTTGTTTGTTTGTGTGTATTATCAAAGTGTTTGTTTATCTTTTGTTTGTTTGTTTGTGTGTATCAGCAAAGTGTTTGTTTATCTTTTGTTTGTTTGTTTGTATTATCAACGTGTTTGTTTATCTTTTGTTTGTTTGTTTGTATTATCAACGTGTTTGTTTATCTTTTGTTTGTTTGTTTGTATTATCAACGTGTTTGTTTATCTTTTGTTTGTTTGTTTGTTTGTATTATCAACGTGTTTGTTTATCGTAAGTCTTATTCTTTAGGACGATTTTTTTTCTACACTTCCTTTTTCCTTTTCTCTTTATCATTATCATCTTGCTTTTTTGATATAATTATAATCGTCAATTTTACCGACCATACACGCAATAATAAAATAATAATGATGATAATAATAATGATAATAAAAAGAAGCAGTGGTTTAGTAGTACCGTCGCCACTGCACTAATGTCGCCAGGCGCAATATATTACGAATTTTAGCATCCCTACTAAATAATAATTTGTATCTGCCACTAAAGACAGGTACATATTAAAAACTACTGTGCATGCCTCTTCAGTGACACATACAAGTGATGCTAAAATTCGCAATATATGGCGCCTGGCGACATTAGTGCAGTGGCGACTATAGTGTTGTTGACGGTAGTAGTTATGAGCATGAGTATAACATCAGCATCTTAACCTACACAATTTATTCACACCTTCATTCATCTTATGGTAATTAGTGTCAGTAAACCAGTGTCTTTCCCACGACCGTAATACCTGTGGCTCAAATTATCTTTTTTTGTGTGTGTGTTATTTAATGTTTCAGGAAAGGATGTCATCTGGTCACGTGCTATGATAATTTGTGTTTTTTTTTTTGTCTTTTTTTCTCTCTCTCTCTCTCTCTCCCTCCCCTTTTTCTCTCTCCTCTCTCTCTCTCTCTCTCTCCTTCTCTCTCCCTCTTTTTGTTGGATGTTGGTGTAGTTGAATAAAAAAAACAAAAAAAAAATGAAAAAAGAGAGAAGGCAATTAAACAAGAAATAAGAAAAATACGTAGGAAACAAAGATATAAAAGATAGCAGTAAAAAAAAAGGTTATGAGAAGGGGAGGGAGAGAGAGAGGAGAGGGAGAGAGAGAAGAGAAGGGGAGAGAGAGAGAGAGAGGAGAGAAGAGGGAGAGGAGGAGAGAGAGAGAGAGAGAGGGAGAGAGAGAAAGGGGTTGGGGTTTTCGGATCTGTGCATGCTTGAAGACCCCCTTTTAAAAATTTTTCTTTTGGGGACTTGGGTGGAAAAAAGAGGAGGAGGAAAGAAAGAAGAAAAAGAAGAGGAAGGGGGGAGGGGAGGAGGGGGGGAGGGAAAATGAGGGGGGGGGGGGGGGGGAGGAGGGGGGGGAGGAGGGGGAGGGAAAGGAGGAGGGGGGGGGAGGGGCAGAAGGAGGGAAATGAGAAGAAAAAAAAAAGGAAAAAAAAAAAAAAGAAAGGGGGAAAAAAAAAGAAAAAAGATGAAAAGGGGGGGAAGAAAGAAAAAAAGAAAAACAAATAAAAGGGGGAAAAGAGAGGAGGAAAGGGAAAAAGGGGGAGGGAAAAGAAAAGGGGGAAAAGAGGAGGGAATTTTGAGGAAGGGGAGAACAAAATGGAGGGAAAAAAGGGAAGCAAAAAAAAATAAAAAAGAAACGAAAAATTAAAAAAAAACAAAAAATTAAAAAAAAAAAAAAGGAAAAAAAAAAAACCCAAAGAAATTTTAAGAAAGGGGGAAAAAGGGGAAGGAAGGGAAAGAAAGGGAAAAAGAAAAGAAGAAAA
>JACEEZ010026093.1:15310-17810 GCA_016584305.1 Chionoecetes opilio
ATAGCAAAATCATATAATAAAAGAGAAGATAAAAAGGAGGCTGGAAAGAGAGGAGGAGGAGGAGGAGGAGGAGGAGAGGAGGAGGAGGAGGAGGAGGAGGAGGAGGAGGAGGAGGGGTAAGGGGGGGGAGGGGGAAAGGGTAAGGCATCCCACCGTTCTTACCTGTTAAAAAGGACCAACAGTTAAGGGGGAGGAGAAGCGAGGAAAGGTAACAGAGCATAACTTTATACAACAGGGAGAGAGAGGAGAGAGAGAGAGAGAGAGAGAGAGAGAGAAAAGAGAGAGAGAGAGAGAGAGAGAGAGAGAAGAGAGGAGAAGAGAGAGAGAGGAGAGAGAGGGGAGAGTGAGAGAGAGAGAGAGAGAGAGAGACTCATTAGCAACCTCTCTCTCTCTCTCTCTCTCTCTCTCTTCTCTCTCTCTCCTCTCTCTCCTCTCTCTCTCTCTCGTCAGTCAGTCAGTTAGTTATTATTTATTTTCATCCATATTCTTAGTTGGTAAAAAAAAAAGCAAGCACTGGTGAGAGAGAGAGAGAGAGAGAGAGAGAGAGAGAGAGAGAGAGATAGGAAGTAGGATAAAAAGACAAACTAATTTTTTCCTTCAAACTTTGGGTCATACGGTAGTGGTGGCGGGCCGTGCTTGTCTCGCCTTCCCTCACTTTTCCTCCTTCCTTCCTTCCTTCACTTTTTCCTCCTTCCTTCTTTCCTCCCTTTTCCTCCTTCATTCTTTACCTCCCTGTTTCCTCCTTCCTTCCTTCCTTCCTTCCTTTTCCTCCTTTCCTCTTTCCCTCCCTTTCCTCCTTCCTTCCTTCCCTCCCTTTATCCTCCTTCCCTCCCTTTTCCTCCTTCCTTCCTTCCCTCCCTTCTCCTCTCCCCCCTTACCCTCCCCCCCTCCTACCCTCCCTCCTTCCCTTGCCTCATTTCATTCGGTTTTATTCCTAATGTTTCGTGGTTTTGTTTCCGTTTGTTGTTGTTGTTAATGTTGTTGTTGTGGTTGTTATTGTTATTGTTGTTGTTGTTGTTGTTTTGTCGTTGTTGTTGTTGTTAATGTTGTTGTTGTGGTTGCTATTGTTTTTGTTGTTGTGGTTGTTGTTGTTTTGTTGTTGTTGTTGTTGTTAATGTTGTTGTTGTGGTTGTTATTGTCGTTGTAGTTGTTGTTGTTGTTGTTAATGTTGTTGTTGTGGTTGTTAATGTTGTTGTTGTTGTTGTTTTTGTCGTTGTAGTTGTTGTTGTTGTTGTTAATGTTGTTGTTGTGGTTGTTATTGTTATTGTTGTTGTTGTTTTTCTTGTTGTAGTTGATGTTGTTGTTGTTGTTGTTGTTGTTGATTATCCTTCTTTTACTTCCTTCTTTTTTTTCTCCTTATCCCTGTCACTATTATTCTTTCTTTAATGATAATAACTACAATAACTATTTATATCATTAACAAAACTTCCATTCGTATTACAATTTCTACTACTACTACTACTACCACTACTACTGCTACTGCTTCTACTATTACAGGAACATCAATAACTACTACTACTACTACTACTACTACTACTACTATTACTTTGATATGCATGAAGCTATTTCTTGCATTTCACTTCACACAGTAATCGAAAAACGCCATTATTTTAAACTCTTTTCTTTTCCAAAACCTTATCAAATTCCTAATCTCCTTATCTCGACATCACATATTAAAAAAAAATTTAAACCACCACAATCACACTAATGCATAAAGGTCAGATTTAAATGCTGTCTCCTTTCACTAATACAAAAATAACATCTTAACATTAACATCCCATTAAGTAAATAGTTTTATAATTACACAAATTTATCGGGCCACTACACGCCAGGTAACCTTCCCACCTGCCCATGTACCTGCACGTGTCTAAATTAGCACACACAGGTAACAGATGGTGGGGTTAGGGGTGAGGGGTGATGGGAACAGGTGGTGGAGAGGTGCTGTGGCTAATGAGTTGTGTGTGTGTGTGTGTGTGTGTGTGTGTGTGTGTGTGTGTGTGTGTGTGTGTGTGTGTGTGTGTGTGTGTGTGTGTGTGTGTGTGTGTGTGTGTGTGTGTGTGTGTGTGTGTGTGTGTGTGTGTGTGTGTGTGTGTGTGTGTGTGTGTGTGTGTGTCACGAAACATCTACCATATGCTCGTAATTACAACCATTCTTCCTACTACCATTAATACGACCTCCTTACATCACCCCGATCATCACCATAACCTACAATCACCACACAATCACTATCACCACAACATCCTAAATACCATCACCACACATCACCACACCATCCTAAAATATCATTACCACCCACCACCATTACCACACATCACCACCACCACAACCCTCCCCCACACCACCACACCACCACCCCACCACACCACCACACCAACACCACACCATCACCACAACCACCCCAAAACCCTAATTTAACCCCCTTCTTCACTTCTTCAGCAGTGGCGGTGGTGGTGGTGGTCCTATCTATCGTCACCCTAGGACACACAACCCAAGAAGAGAC
>JACEEZ010026093.1:25310-55310 GCA_016584305.1 Chionoecetes opilio
TTATCACAACTTTCATAACAGGTTGTAACAGAAACTTTTACTTTCACTTTACGATATTGAAAAAACACACAATACAAAGAAACTTTAGGCGAATGCAACACACACACACACACACACACACACACACACACACGGACACACACACACACACACACACACACACACACACACACACACATACAGACACACTGACACACACACTACACACACACACACACACACACACACACAACACACACACACACACACACACACACACACACACACACACACACACACACACACACACTAATATATAACTAGAATAGATTACATGACAAAAAAAATACATTACTTATATAATACATGTTTTTAGTTGTTGTTATAGTGAATATTTTTTTGTTATTGCTTTTGTTGTTGTTGTTGTTGTTGTTATTGTTTTGTTGTTGTTTTGTTGTTGTTGTTGTTCACCTGTTCTTTCCGTGTGTTTGTATTTTGCTTTGTTTGTTATCTACGTTACGTTATTATTTGTTTGTTTAGTAAATTATGAGTAAAATTAATGTTTTCTTTTCTTTTTATGTTATGTTATGTTGTGTGTGTGTGTGTGGTGTGTGTGTGTGTGTGTGTGTGTGTGTGTGGTGTGTGCGTGTGTGTGTGTGTTTTGACGCCACCACCCAGGATTTATAGACTACTAGCCGCAAAGCCGCCCTCCGGGCGGACTTTTTGGCTAGCTCCTGCGGAGGGCTATTGGTGGGCCTTCGGCCCACCAAACACAGACTCTCCAGATAGCCCCTTCTAACTTTCCTGAAATCATGGATGTAGAAATGTATGTATTAACGCCAACCCATTCACATCACCCCCAACCCATTCACTCACCTATTACCCATTACCCTCCACCCATTCACTCACCCATTACCCATCACCCCCCACCCATTCACTCATCCATTACCCATCACCACACACCGATTCACTCACCCATTACCCATCACCCCCCATCTATTCCCTCACCCATCACCCCCCACCCATTCGTCACCCATCACCCCACACCCATCACCCCACCCATTCACTCACCCATTACCCATCACCCTACATCAAGGCTTCCTCAATTCTCGCAACCCACTTTTTTTTCACAATTATCGCTAATAGGCTGCTAAAAAAAAAAAAAAAAAAAAAAAAAAAAAAAAAGTGATCGGATCATCTCATGAGTGAGCTTAAAACCTTCCCCTGGTCAACCTGGTTCCAAAAATGTGGTATATGATGGGATTCCGCCACGGGGGGCGGAACCTATACCACACACACACACACACACACACACACACAGACACACAGACACACACACACACACACCACACTTTCGCTTTTATTAATATAACAGGGTTAAACCGCGCGCAGCTTAGTGACGTCAAATGCAGTACCTCGAGAAAACGACGATTTTGTATCGTGGCCTATTCTAAAATATGCCCCGAGCCTCACGAGGATAATCCCCCCCCCACCCCCCCACCTACACGCACCTGTGGCCGCGGTCCTGCCCTGACCTGACCTCCCTCGATCACACCTGCTCCTACCCTACCTACTTAAGGGGCGTCACACTAGCACTTTTTCCGTCTAGTTAGACGATCTCCGTTGGTTTTTTCTCGCTCTGACTAGTTTTTTTCTCGCTCTGACTAGTTAGTCCGTCTGAATCAGTCAGTCTGAGTCAGTCGCTCGTGATCGTCTTTGTATGGAAAGTTGAAGTCAACTTTCTTAGTCAAATCAAAATCCATAGTGATTACTTTAATATAAATAAATATATTCGATATAAATCAGTAAGTTTTTGCAAATTATAATTCAATACGTTTAAAAGTATTAAAAATATTCAAGTGACTATTGTACATGTATATACATTTAAAAGCCGGTTCTACATAACAGCCAACAGTCTCTCGCATGACTCGATTGAAAAGATTTACTACAAAGAGTCAACTCACCGAACACACCCTGGCACACAGTGGTGTTAAGAACCATGAATGCCTAGAGTGTGGGAAAAGGTTTTATACCCGTTCTGAACTCACCAGACACACCCTGACACACAGTGGTGTTAAGAATTATGAATATTTAGAGTGTGGGAAAAGATTTACTACAAAGAGTCAACTCACCGAACACACCCTGCACACGTGGTTAAGAGTCGAATCCTAGAGTGGGGAAAAGATTTACTACAAAGAGTGACCTCACCACACAGACCCTGACACACAGTGGTGTTAAGAATTATGAATATTTAGAGTGTGGGAAAAGATTTACTACAAAGAGTGACCTCACCATAACACACCCTGACACACAGTGGTGTTAAGAATTATGATGTTTAGAGTGTGGGAAAAATTTACTACAAAGAGTGACCTCACCAGACACACCCTGACACACAGTGGTGTTTAAGAATTATGAATGTTTAGAGTGTGGGAAAAGATTTACTAGAAAGAGTGACCTCACCATCACACCCTGACACACAGTGGTGTTAAGAATTATGAATGTTTAGAGTGTGGGAAAAGATTTACTACAAAGAGTGACCTCACCAAACACACCCTGACACAGTGGTGTTAAGACTATGAATGCCTAGAGTGTGGGAAAAGTTTATAAACCCCATCTGAACTCACCAGACTACCCTGACACACAGTGGTGTGTTAAGAATCATGAATGTCTCTAACCTGGAAAAGCTACCTACTTATCTGATTAGAAAATCATTGCACAAAACCAAACATACAGCACAGGTAAAGCACAGCTAAAGAGAGCGGCAAGGAATAATAAGTACACAAATTTCCTATTCGAACTATGTTTTTGGTGCTAATCGCAGAAGTTGGGGGCCCACAAGCCTTTCAGCTTACTTTTTTACGATCATGAAAAGAAATTGTTCTACCCTACACTTAATGCATTACCAAGCATACGTATAAACCGTCGGTAATAATGACGAGAGTTGTCGCGTCGTTTTACCAGAGACAAAGACTATTTTTACTTGCCTACATAGTGCGTGTTGTATGGAGTATTTATTTTGCGCAAAAAAAAAAACAAAAAAAGAAAAAAAAAAAAAAAACATAAATAATAATACCTACACCTACTTATAGGTTTTATGAAGCCTAACCAACCAGATTTTAATGAGACCTAACCTAACCTTTATAGGTTTTTTTTAGAAGCCACTGAACCAATTTTAATGAAACTACTAACCTTATATGTTTTACATGACAACCTAATCTAACCTTATAGGTTTTAATGAAACGAAGAACTTATCAGGTTTTAATGAAACATAACTATTATAGGTTTTAATGAAACCTACCTAACCTATGGTTTTAATGAAAATACCTACCTTATAGTTTTATGAACCTAACCTAACCTTATAGTTAATGAACATAACTACCTTATAGGTTAATGAAACCTAAACCTAACCTAAGTTAAAAAACTAAACTAACTTAAGGTTTAATGAAAAATAACCTAACCTTAAGGTTTAATAAACCTACTAACCTTATAGGTTTTAATGAAACCTAACCTAACCTATAGTTTTAATGAAACATAACCTAACCTTAAGGTTTTAATGAAACCTAACCTAACCTTATAGGTTTTAATGAAACATAACCTAACCTTATAGGTTTTAATGAAACATAACCTAACCTTATAGGTTTTAATGAAACCTAACCTAACCTTATAGGTTTTTAATGAAACTACCTAACCTTATAGAGTGTTTAATGAAACCAAACCTAACCTTTAGTGTTTTAATGAAACCTAGCCTACCTTATAGGTTTAATGAACATAACCTAACCTGATGTGTTTAATTGAAACATAACCTAACCTTATAGTTTGTATGAAACCTAACCTAACCAGATTTAATGAACATAAACCTAACCTTATAGGTTTTAATGAACTGACCTAACTATAGTTTTAATGAAACTCTACCTAACTATAGGTTTTAAGAAGACATAACTAACCTATGGTTTTAATGAAACATAACCTACCTTATCGGTCTTAATGAAACGCAACCCACCATTATAGTTTTAATGCAAACCTACCTACCTTATAGGTTTAATGACATAACCTAACCTTATAGGTTTATGAACGTACCTACCTTATAGTTTAATGAAACCCTAACCTACCTTATAGTTTTAATGAAAACTAACCTAACCTTATAGGTTTTAAATGACAACATAACCTAACCTATAGGTTTGAAATGAGCACATAACTAACCTTATAGGTTTTTATGAACCTAACCTAACCAGATTTTAATGAACCTAACCTACCTTATCAGGTTTTAATGAACATACCTAACCTATAGTTTTAATGAACACCAACCTAACCTATGTGTTTAGATGAAACACCTAACCTTATAGGTTTTATTGAAAACATAACCTAGACCTTATAGGTTTTAAGAGAACATAACCTAACCTTTAGGTTTTAATGAAACCCAACCTAACCTTATAGGTTTTAAAAAGAAACAAAAACCTAACCTATAGGTTTTAATGAAACCTAACCTAACCTTATAGGTTTTAATGAAACATAACCCCAACCTTATAGGTTTTAATGAACCTAACCTAACCTTATAGGTTTTAATGAAACATAACCTAACCTTATAGGTTTTAATGAAACCTAACCTAACCTTATAGGTTTTAATGAAACATAACCTAAACCTTATAGGTTTTAATGAACATAACCTAACCTTATAGGTTTTAATGAACATAACCTAACCTTATAGGTTTTAATGAAACATAACCTAACCTTATAGGTTTTAATGAAACATAACCTAACCTTATAGGTTTTAATGAAACATAACCTAACCTTATAGGTTTTAATGAAACATAACCTAACCTTATAGGTTTTAATGAAACATAACCTAATCTTAACCGGAAAGTGGTTAAACCACAAACCACAAAGAACCATGTTTGTTTACAGTCGAACAGCTGACTGGTGATGCAGGCGAACGATTCTGTGTGTGTGACGGCTTGCAGTCAGAAAATTGTTAGTTTGTAGAAAGTTGCTGAAAAAACTAGACGGAAAAAGTGCTAGTGTGATGCGGGGGCGTCACACTAGCACTTTTCTCACGTCTCTCTCACGTCAGAGAGAGAGAGCGAGAGAGAGAGAGAGAGAGTATCCCCGCCCGGGCCGCCACGGCGCCACCCACCCAAACGTCCTGCCCTGTCCTCACATACCTCCTCTTTCCACTATCCAAAAATTATTATTATGACGTACTATGTAGTGTACTATGCTCCAGTGCTCCTGTAGAAAGAAAAATTAGAGAAGGGAAAAAATGCTCACCCCAGAACCGTGAACATGCATAGAAAACGGAGCACAGAAGACATGGTCTGTGCGAGTTTTTTCTCGCACAAGTTTTTTCTCTGTGCGAGTCGATTCAAGACTGGCGACCTGTTTTGCAGGGAGGGGTCTGGGAGGCAGACCTTCGCACTGCAGCTGACGTCACGCGCAGGAGAGGAACATTTCAGACTAGCCGTTTAGAGACCCGATAGTCTGTTGATCCTGCCACCACCTATCAGTACCATCACCACTATCACACCTACTACTTCTACTACTACTACTACTACTCAGTGGCGTAGCTAGGTATTTATGATTGGGTGGGCACCTGGGAGGGCACAGCTGACTATGGGTGGGCACTAGATGAGCTGAACAAGCCCATACAGCTGAGGAGTTTGGTGGGGACTGGGGACTTACTTTCACTTACAGTGCCAAGACCCCCCCCTTGCATATTTTGCCTTCTGACCAATATCAAGAGTTTATCTGATGTCGTATGGACTATGGAAGGTTATTAGATTTTATTCTAGGAGTGTGTGTTGAGTACTGTAGGGTATCATCCAGTTGCTGATGGAGAACGAAATAAAGCAGTCATGACAAAAAATGAAATACATATATTACCACTTATACAAAATAGAAATAACATAATTGATACTGAAAATATAAAAAAATGCAGAAGTTTTAAAGCAGCAGGCAAATAAAATAAACATTTCCACTGAGAAAGTGAAAATACCTCACTTAAGCAGAATTCTTCTGTTCTTGTGGTTCTCAGCAAACTTATCAACAAATTCTTCTAAATCAAGGCTTTTAACTCGCCTGCTTTCAATTGACAACACAGCAAGATTACCTAATCTCTCATTGCCCATTGTATTTCTCAGTGTAGTTTTGATTAATTTCAGAGCAGAAAAGCTTCCCTCTGCTGAAGCTGATGACACAGGTAATACTACATAAATTTTGGCCAGTCTGTAGAACTCAGGAAATGCCTCTTCATATGGACCAAGAATTCTCACTAAATCTAACAGTGATTTGGGCTTTTCATTGTCACTTACATCCTTATAGCGTCTTTCTAACATGCGTTTTACAGAGTGCAGCTCATGGTTAAGATCTTCCTCATTAGCACGAAATGCATGAATAAGTCCAGACATTTTCTCAAAAGATAAGAACTCCTTACTTTGTGGATTCAGTGCCTGTAATGCTTTCATAAGTTCACATGCTTCATTATTGAAGCGCCTTGTCATTTCTGTTAACATATGATCTAGAATAGGATAGAAGAAGTTAATTCGTGTTGAATCCTTAACACTGAAATCAGAGTGTGTGCTCCCTGACTTTGCCAATATAATCAGTAACAACAAAATCCTGCAATTGTGTAGACAGTTTCCGTTTCCTTGGTGATCTACACATTCTACACTCTGAAGTATCAAAACCATGAGCTGCTGAGTTTCTCTCAACTTCATCCCACAAAGCATCAAAAGAGGCTGGGTCTGACCGCATCTCTTCAAGGTGGGCTTTTACAGTTTCAATTAATTCTACAGCTTTTACCATGTCAAGATTGGCTGATTGTAGCAAATTTGATAACTGATTTATCCTACCAAGAATATGTGTCATAATGGCTAGCTTCATAGTAAACCCAGCATCTATTTGACCTAAAAGTCCTCTTGCATCAATAGCTCTGTCAGCATTGCAGTCATTTGATAAACCTTCTAGAACACGCAGAACGGCATTCAGTCTCTCTTTCATTACTTTGCAAGTATCATACCTGCAAGTCCATCTGGTATCTGAAAGTCGTTGTAGCTCTCTAGTTTGCTCATTGGAATACATTTCCTTTTGCACATCCAACCATTTTGCATGGACATAAGATCCACTGACGAATACATACAGTTTTTCCAATAATGAGAAGAACTGTGCAGTCAAGAGGGAGACACGTACCAATTAAGTACCAACACAAGGCATTATAGAAAATTTGTAAGGGTAACTGGTGTAATTTAGTTATGTTCGTTGCTGTTAAAAGTGATCAATAGAAAGTATATGAATTTAACTCACTCAGAGGCACGTTTCTTTCTTTCAAGCAGAGGAAAACTATTTATTGTATTTGAGGTCGAGAGTAGGTCATCAGTAGAAATTATTCATAATACTCCATGCATGCTCCCTCAGTCCTACCTAGTGGAAAAACGGCTCCCACACCACACGGCAGCCGTGGCCAGTGGGTGGGCACCTGGGCGGGCACCGGCTTCTCGTGGGTGGGCACATGCCCACCCAGGCCCACCCGTAGCTACGCCACTGCTACTACTACTACTACTACTACTACCACAACAATAACAACTACTACTACTACAACTAATACTCCCACAACAACAACAACAACAACAAAAACTACTACTACTACTACTACTACTACTACTACTACTACTACTACTACTACTACTACTACTACTACTACTACTACTACTACTACTACTACTGCGGTTTCTTCAGCATGACGTGGGACCTAAATTACCTTCACACAAATAACTCTGACGCAAAACTAATCCATAAGAAGTTTTCCCAAGAAGGTCCAAAATAATCATCATCTTCATCTTCCTCCTCCTCCTCCTCCCCCTCCTCCTCCTCCTCCTCCTCCTCCTCCTCCTCCTCCTCCTCCTCCTTGTTCTTCCCCTCCATGTCCAAATCTATATTTTCCTCCTTTTCCTTCTACCGTTCACACAAATCACTCCTCCTCCTCCTCCTCCTCCTCCTCCACCACCTCCTCCTCCTCCTCCTCCTTTACGCCTCAGGGAAACTATGTGGAAGACGTCTTGAGGGAATAAGGGAAGAGACGGAGAAGAGATGATGATGATAGTGAACATAATGATGATGAATGAGAGGATTGCGTTGTGTGTGTGTGTGTGTGTGTGGTGTTGTGTGTGTGTGTGTGTGTGTGTGTGTGTGTGTGTGTGTGTGTGAAGATACTCATGAGTCAGTCACTTTCTATAGGCATGTTTCACACACACACACACACACACACACACACACACACACACACACACACACACACACACACACACACACACACACACACACACACACACAACAGAAGGAAGACAAAATATAAACAATAGAAGACACATGTCACCACCACCACAATTACTGCAACCACCATCACCACCACCACGACCACTGCAACCACCATCACCACCCCCATAACCACCATCACCACCACCATAACCACCATCACCACCACCATAACCACCATCACCACCACCTGAATAGCACACTCCCATGTCATTTTCCCTTCAGTTCCCTGTCAGAGCTTGGTGAAGTGAGGCGTCCGTGAAAGTATTGCTGAAACAAGGTTGTGTGTGTGTGTGTGTGTGTGTATTCATCTAGTTGTATTCGTCTAGTTGTATTTTACAGGGCCTGAGCAACGCTCGTATGGCCCCGTCTCCATATAAACATTTATTTTATCATTCATGTTTAGTGTTTAGTGTTGGCCGAAGCCACCACCCCGGGAGGGGGGTAACCCCCCGGCTAACACTCGGTACCCATTCACTGCTGGGTGGACAGGGGCTCGGGTTTTAAGAAGACCGCCGGTCTGTCTTCGCTCCGCCCGGGGATCGAACCCGAGACTTCTCGGTTGTGAGCCGAGCGTGCTATCCCTTACACTACGGAGTTCCCTCACTCCGTGTGTGTGTGTGTGTGTGTGTGTGTGTGTGTGTGTGTGTGTGATGAAGTATTTGCATTATTTTGTTTTGTTGTAATAGTAGTAGTAGTAGTAGTAGTAGTAGTAGTAGTAGTAGTAGTAGTAGTAGTACTAGTAGTAGTAGTAGTAGTAGTAGTAGTAGTAGTAGTAGTAGTAGTAGTAGTAGTAGTAGTAGTAGTAGTAGTATAGTAGTAGTAGTAGTAGTAGTAGTAGTAGTAGTAGTAGTAGTAGTAGTAGTAGTAGTAGTAGTAGTAGTAGTACTAGTAGTAGTAGTAGTAGTAGCAGTAGTAGTAGTGGTGGTGTTAGTAGATATCATAAATTACGATCATTATTATCATTACTATTATTACTATCATTATCATCATCATACTCGTGTTAGTAATTAGATAGTAGTTATAGATGTAATTAAATTCTCATAGTTTTCCTAATAATTTCTTGAAAACCTTAAAACCTTGGATAATAATAATAATAATAAATAACAATAATGATAATAATAATAACAATAATGATATACAGGTGTAAAACTGCATAGCTTCTCAATCAACGCCAGGTAAAACTATAGGTATAAAGTCTGCTACACAATCAACTTATACTTAACCAATCCTATCAATAACAATACAATATTACAAGACTTATCAATACTTAATCAACTATATTCTCACAACACAATAATAACTAATCTTCCCTCAATTCTTTCCTTGTCATGCATCACAATAACTTTTTGTTCTTAATTCTCACAACACAGCAATAATGACTAATCTTCCTATTCTTTCCTTGTCATGCATTACAATAACTTATTTTTCCTCCTTAGCAGTGAAGCGACATGCGTGTGGTGATGGTGATGGTGATGGTGGTGGTGATGGTGGTGGTGGCGGAGGCTGCGACCCGGGTTACTTTGGGTCCCAAGAAAACATTGGGTGGCAAGAAAAAAGTGGCTGGTATGTTGTATTCTTGGGTGTATTGTTTTTTGAGAGAGAGAGAGAGAGAGAGAGAGAGAGAGAGAGAGAGAGAGAGAGAGAGAGAGAGAGAGAGAGAGAGAGAGAGAGAGAGAGAGAGAGAGAGGGGGAGAGAGAGAGAGAGAGAGAGAGAAGAGAGAGAGAGAGGAGAGAGAGAGAGAGAGAGAGAGAGAGAGAGAGACCATGACTCAAGATAAATGAAGACATAAATAGATAGATGGTAAAACTGCTATTTAGTACAATGCTCCCTATTGACCAATACTCTCCTGACATAACTGCGCACCCCCAGACCAGACTACTTAACTAACCTAGGATGGGCATTATTACGTGACCTAACTTCACTGGGGAGGTTTCGCCCCCCAAGACCCCCCTTGTGTTATTGTTCATTCCCAACGGCTGTTGTAGGGGTTAGAAATGCTGCAAATTGTCATATCTACAAGTTGAGGTCCATTATAACTACCTCCTTGTAACTGCAGTAGAGCCAGGTAGCTAAATATGCACATTAATAAAACTAGCTTTGTCTCCCATAAAATATGTCAATACTAACACGTTTTCTTTCTTTCTTCCTTCACAGGTAGCCGCGTGCCGTTTCCCACCTCCACCAATACCTTTAAGTTACCTGCCTCCTTCCCACCCTCCTCCTCCTCCAAATTAAACCCTTCTAAATCCTCCTTTCCTCCCTCTTCTTCTACCTCCTCCTCCTCCTCCTCCGCTACCTCCTTCTCATCCTTCTCCTCCTCCTTCCGCACCTCACCTCCCTCTCCTCCTCCTCCTCCTCTTCATCTCCTTCATCTCCCTCCTCCTCATCTCCCTCGTCCTCATCTCTCCCGTCGTCCTCCTCATCCTCCTTCCACACATCCCCTCCCTCCTCCTTCCCATCTCCCTCCTCCTTCTCATCTTCCTCCTTCTCCTCATCTCCCTTCTCCTCATCTCCCTCCTTTCTCTTCTCCTCCCCCTCCTCCACTTTCCCTCCACGCTCCCCCCCTCCCTCCCTCCAGCAGGTGTGTGTGGTGGAGGGGGAGGGGCGGGAGATGAGGGAGGGGGAGGTGGAGGGGCTGGGGGAGGGGGGGTGTGGGGTGAGGAGGTGCCGGAGAGAAGATGACAAGCTGATTATACGGGAGGAAAGGTGAGTGTCGTAACATACATACATACATTTTTTTTTACATCACAAAGGACTGGCCAAGGGGAAAAAAGCTACAAAAAGACAGCTTAATTGCCAGTCCCTATAAAGAAGACAGTAAGAGCATATAAAAAGGGAAGGTGGAGCAATTTAGTTACATACATAACACCTATACATACATACATACATACATACATAGGTGTGAACTCGATGCCTATAACAGTTCATTGTAAAATATACTTAGTTAATACAAACACAATGACTTACCACAGCAAATAAAGTAATACATATAATTAATACATTTATGCATCAAACAATTATATACTGCCCATGAAAAGTAGTTGAAACATAATAGCAAAAAGAAAGTTCCAATATTGCTGATAATAATATTGCGTCATCATTTTTTCTCTTCATACAACTAGCTTTCTCCCAAGCAATTCCTAGTGTGGCATAGACTATAACACGAAAACAAATATTTCTGCTTTTGGTTATTATAAGAATAGATATAATCAATTGGGGAATCATTATAAATATCCTCCCTCGCCCCTTGCTCCTACAACGGGGCATACAGACACACGTACCTACAACCTACATGCAGTTATATACATACATACAACTATACAGTATACATACACACAACTACATACATACAGCTATACACCCTACATACACCCATACATACAGCTATACACCCTACATACACACATACATGCAGCTATACACCCTACATACACACATACATACAGCTATACACACTACATACACCCATACATACAGCTATACACCCTACATACACACATACATACAGCTATACACACTACATACACCCATACATACAGCTATACACCCTACATACACACATACATACAGCTATACACCCTACATGCAGCTATACACCCTACATACACACATATATACATACATACAGCTACCTATCTACTCGACAAAAACCTACCAGATAACTATCCCCTCTTCTTCAATGACACTCAACTGTCTCCTTCTTCTACAATGAACATTCTAGGACTATCCTTTACTAAAAATCTGAACTGGAAATCTCACATCTCATCTCTTGCTAAAACAGCTTCTAGGAAGTTAGGTGTCCTGTGGCGTCTGCGTCCTTTTTTTTCTCCCTCCCAATTGCTTGCTCTCTACAGGGGCCTTATCCGCCCATGTATGGAGTATGTCTCACATGTTTGGGGAGGCTCCACTCATACAGCTCTCCTAAACAGGGTTGAGTCAAAAGCTTTTCGTCTCATCAACTCCTCTCCTCTGACTGACTGTCTTCAATCTTTAAATCACCGCCGCAATGTTGCTTCTCTTGCTCTCTTCTACCGTTATTTTCATGCTCACTGCTCTTCTGAACTTGCTAACTGCATGCCTCCCCCCCTCCCGCGGCCTCGCTGCACAAGACTTTCTACTCATTCTCATCCCTATTCTGTCCATCTTCCTAATGCAAGAGTTAATCAGTATCTTTACTCTTTCATCCCTTTCACTGGTAAACTCTGGAACTCTCTTCCTGTTTCTATTTTTCCACTTTCCTATGATTTACATCTTTTCAAAAGAAGAGTAACAAGACACCTCCCGAACTAAATTGGCTCACCCCTCTTTTTTATTTTATTCTCTTACTGTCTTCTTTATAGGGACTGGCAACGCGGGCTTTGTGTTAAGGCGGCGTCACACTAGCACTTTTTCCGTCTAGTTTTTTCTGCAACTTTCTCATAACTAACAATTTTCTGACTGCAAGCTGTCACACACACACACACAATCGTTCGCCTGCACTACCAGTCAGCTGTTGCATGTAAACAAACAAGGCTCCGACGCCAGGGCAAGCTATTGCTGGTATACACTTAATTATGTGTATTATTTATCAGTAGTAGACCTAATATCGACCTAGATAAGACCTAGAATATCAAGGCCTTCTTGGTGTACAAGTCTCTGTGGTCCCAGAGACAAGCTACCTAGAGGGTGGCCACGCGTATGCATTCAACGAGAAATTCTTCTGAGCTACGTGTCCACAGCATTTCGTCTATAATCTTAAGTTGAAGTCTTGAAGAGTGAGAAACAAATTTTGAGTGTGTCTTGAAAAAGAAACACAACGAGCTTGACAGA
Source organism: Chionoecetes opilio (assembly GCA_016584305.1). Lineage (NCBI taxonomy): Eukaryota > Metazoa > Arthropoda > Malacostraca > Decapoda > Majidae > Chionoecetes > Chionoecetes opilio. The sequence goes on from JACEEZ010026093.1 coordinate 38,407, forward strand.
CGACCTACAAAGCGATAATAAGCAGAAAAGGTCACAAGAAGAAGAAGAAGAAGAACAATCGAGTCATGCGAGAGACTGTTGGCTGTTTTATAAAACTGGCTTTTAAATGTATCTACATGTACAATAGTCACGTGAATATTTTTAATACTTTCAAACGTATTGAATTATAATTTGCAAAAAATTACTGATTTATATCAAATATCTTTAAAGTAATCACTATGGATTTTGATTTGACTATGAAAGTTGACTTCAACTTTCCATATCAAGACGATCACGATCGACTGACTCAGACTGACTGATTCAGACGGAAAAACTAGTCAGAGCGAGAAAAAACCAACGGAGATCGTCTAACTAGACGGAAAAAGTGCTAGTGTGACGCCGCCTTTACCCATTTTTGTTGTGCCCTTGGCCAGTTTCTTGTGATGTAAAAAAAAAAAAAAAAAAAAAAAAAAATACACCCTACATTCACCCATACATACAGCTATACACCCTACATACACCCATACATACAGCTATACACCCTACATACACACATACATACAACTATACACCCTACATACACCATACATACACACACACATACCATACATACACACACACAAGTACCTACGACCTACAACCTACATACAAATATATACATACATACAGCTAACTGCTATATATATACATACATACAACTACATACACCTACATACAACCACACACCCTACATTAGTACATGCCTGAGTCTCAAGGCTGGCTGTATGGCTAACCAGTAACCACCAAGGCTGACACCACCACACAGCCTAGCGTAGACCACAGTGTAGCGGAAGTAATGATAAGGATGATAATAACAATAGAAAATATTCAGATAATAACAATATAGACAATTTTCACTCCAAAGAATATCTCATTAGTTTCGGTTAAAAGAAGAAAAACGAGGATGGATTTCTTATTCCGATTGAGAAATAACTATCTTCTTATATTTCTATGCATTGTTTCTTTAATCAAATCAAAAAAATTAAAAATATCTTATTAGTTTCGATAAAAATAAAAATAAAAATTTAAAAACGAAAGATTCCGATTGCAAATAATTGAATCTTGTTTTACTTCTGTGCATCAATTCTTTATTTTCATCTTGCAACATTATTCAATATTTCTTTAACATTATTCAATATTTCTTCAACATTATTCAATATTTCTTCAACATTATTCAATATTTCTTCAACATTATTCAATATTTCTTCAACATTATTCAATATTTCTTCAACATTATTCAATATTTCTTCAACATTATTCAATATTTCTTCAACATTATTCAATATTTCTTCAACATTATTCAATATTTCTTTAACATTATTTAATATTTCTTTAACATTATTCAATATTTCTTTAACATTATTCAATATTTCTTTAACATTATTCAATATTTCTTTAACATTATTCAATATTTCTTTAACATTATTCAATATTTCTTTAACATTATTTAATATTTCTTTAACATTATTTAATATTTCTTCAACATTATTTAATATTTCTTCAACATTATTTTATATTTCTTCAACATTATTTAATATTTCTTCAACATTATTTAATATTTCTTCAACATTATTTTATATTTCTTCAACATTATTTAATATTTCTTAACATTATTCAATATTTCTTTAACATTATTTAATATTTCTTTAACATTATTCAATATTTCTTCAACATTCTTTTAATATTTCTATATTTTATTTCTATGCATCATTTCTTTATATTTTTCTTTTATTTTGTCTTTGCACAGGTGTACACAGGTGCACAACCCTAATTACACCTGCCTGGAGATAGAGGAGCCTGACAAACCCTTCCCTCACTGCTGCAAAACTCTCAAGTGTTAGAAAAGCTCGCCCATCCCTCATCCTGGTCTCCCAGCTCACGGGCATATGACTATATATAAACATTTGATCTCTATATAATAATTTGATCTTCCCTCAGTGCTGCAAAACTCTCAAGTGTTAGAAAAGCTCACCCCTCATCCTGTCCTCCCAGCTCACGGGCATATGACTATGTATAAGCATTATGATCTTGGTAAACAAAACATCATCGTACTCGTCTGTCAGCTGATCAATGTAAACAACGTCTCGTGACTTCATTATTTGAGCCCCTATTTCTTCCTCTTCCTCCCCTTTTACTTCCTCTATGATGAATGTCAGTAAATCATAAGGTGTTCTTCCCATAGAAGTGTGAATGTTTAGGGTAAAGAAAACGTGACGCTCATGTTAATTGGTGATTCACTCATGTAAATAAAACTACTTGACATAAACATATATCAAATTATATAATGATGAAAAGAAAAAAACATCTCACACACACACCACACACACACACACACACACACACACACACACACACACACACACACACACACACACATACACACACACATTCACACACACACACTAGAAAGTCAGAAGAGCACAAGACATACGTTACCACAATGACTAAATATATTTACAAATAGTAAAAAAAAACATATTAGAAGGTAAGCAGGTGGCGAACAATGATGGAGAGAGAGAGAGAGAGAGAGAGAGAGAGAGAGAGAGAGAGAGAGAGAGAGGAGAGAGGAGAGAGAGAGAGAAGAGAGAGGAGAGAGGGAGAGAGAGAGAGAGGGGGAGAGAGAGAGAGAGAGGAGAGAGAGAAGAGAGAGAGAGAGAGGAGAGAGAGAGAGAGAGGAGAGAGAGAGAGAGAGAGAAGGAGAGAGGAGAGAGAGAGAGAGAGAGAGAGAGAGAGAGAACAGAGAGAGAGAGAGAGAGAGAGAGAGAGAGAGAGAGAGAGAGAGAGAGAGAGAGAGAGAGAGAGAGAGAAGAGAGAGAGGAGAGAGAGAGAGAGAGAGAGAGAGAGAAAGGAAAGTACTCCTATATCTACAGGCGTACAAGTGACCTCAATAAATGAATTCCACACTTCTTGACCAACCAATAACCCGTTTTCTTTAGGTCAAATTTCCCTCGACCCGGGCAGACCCTAGGCATAGAAAACGGAGAAGGATATATAACAAGAACAGCACAACTAAATAATGTCATACGCTTTCGTAACCAATAATTCATCTTTTCTCTTTACAAAAAAAACAAAAAAATACCCAACTATAAACTCTAGGGCTGAGAACTAGAAGGGCCAATGTCTAAAAATGGCTAATTTTAGATAAGTCCACCACCGAACTGGAATTTTGTATCTATCATGGCAAGAAATGATAGGTTATAATCTAAGTAATTACTGAAACAAAATCTTGCATCTGCTGTTATTACCTGATGCCATGATGAAGGATGCAATATTTCAAACGCATTTTTCTCAAAACATAGATTTGTGACATTGGCCTTTCTTGTTCTCAGCCCTAGAACTATAACTCAAACTCTTAACATAAACAAAACTCAAACTATACTATAGAGTCACCTTTGATAATAATCGTTAAAAAAAACCCAGCAAAACTTTATAATTTCATACGCTTTCCTAACCAATTCTCTTTACTAAGAAAAACTCTATTCAATAACAGACCTTTGATAATTGTAAACATCAAACGAAAACACCACAACCTAAATAATTTCATACGCTTTCCTAACCAATAAAATAATTCATACTTTCGCTTTACTAAGAAAAACTCTATTCAATAACAGACCTTTGATAATTGTAAATATCAAACGAAAACACCACAACTAAATAATTTCATACGCTTTCCTAACCAATAATTCATACTTTCTCTTTACTAAAAAAAAAAAAACTCAAAGCAGACGTTTGATACTAATGTATTATTGTAAAAAAGCAAAGTTATTGACAAAAAAAGCAAAACAAAACCATTTCATTTGCTTTCCTAACCAATTATTCATATTTTCTCTTTACTAAGAGCCCGTCAGGGTGGCAAGGTTGGTAGAGACGTGAGTTCGCAATGTGCAGCGTCCCTGTGCATTCGGGCAGCGGTTCGAGTCCGCCTAGTTCGTGCTGACGTGGCGGCGCTTTGTATAGTCAATAACCTTGTAGTTGGTACTTACAAAGTGTCTAGATAGGATGAAAATCTTATCTTATCTCTCTTTACTAAGAAAAAAAATCCAACAACAGACCTTTGATAATTGTAAAAAAAACAAAAAAAATCCAGCAAAGCAAAACAATTTAATATGCTTTCCTAACCAGTATTAATGTTTTCTCGCTCTCAAAAAAACAACAACTCAATAACAGACGTTTGATAATTGTAGACAACCAAAGCTAAGTATTTTACTCACTAATTTGTTCTCTCTCTCTCTCTCTCTCTCTCTCTCTCTCTCTCTCTCTCTCTCTCTCTCTCTCTCTCTCTCTCTCTCTCTCTCTCTCTCTCTCTCTCTTCTCTCTCTCTCTCTCTCTCTCTCTCCTCTCTCTCTCTCTCTCTCTCCTCTCTCTCTCTCTCTCTCTCTCTCTCTCTCTCTCTCTCTCTCTCTCTCTCTCTCTCTCTGTCATAATCTAATAATCAAGTTTTCTGTATGATTTCTGCTTAATTAAATAGTAGATTGTCATTTGCTTGATGTAAATTAATGTCACTTGTCTAACATAAGAACATAAGAAAATAAGGAAGCTACAAGAAGCCGTGAGACCTACACGAGGTAGTTCCTGAAGATAAAACATACTATAGAAGAAGTCGTGTGTGTGTGTTGTGTGTGTGTGTGTGTGTGTGTGTGTGTGTGTGTGTGTGTGTGTGTGTGTGTGTGTGCTGTGTGTGTGTGTGTGTGTGTGTGTTGTGTGTGTAGTGTGTGTGTGTGTGTGTGTGTGTGTGTGTGTGTGTGTGTGTGTGTGTGTGTGTGTGTGTGTGTGGTGTGTGTATATGTGTGTGTGTGTGTGTGTGTGTGTGTGTGTGTGTGTGTGTGTGTGTGTGTGTGTGTGTGTGTGTGCGCGTGTGTGTGTCAGGTAACAACGGTAAATACTTTTTCACCATACTGGAGTAAAAAGAAATTGGGAAAAAATTGTACATTGTAAATAACTTGGTTCCATGTCGGATGTTTTTTTTACGAATTGGAAACGAAAGTCGGCTGTAAACCCCTGTAGGCTACTGTAGGTAACCCAACTGTTATCCCATCGTCTTTACTGCCCTGTGTAATTAGTTTGTTACTGTTACGTCACCATGTATACTGTATAGTGAGGTAATATGATTGGTAATGATATAGGTAATAGCAATTTGTTTGTTTTTATACCTATATACCTTGCCTCTTCTTTACTACCTTCCGTGTAGTGGCGAAAACTTTCTCTGGTCTTCACGACACACACACGCGCACACACACGCGCGCACACACACACACACACACACGTACACCACACACACACACACACACACGTACACACACACACACATACACGTACACACACACACACATACACGTACACACACACACACACACACGACACACACCACACCACACACACACACACACACACACACACACACGTACACACACACACACACACATTATGGAAACAAATAAAAAATGTAGCTATGGAGACTGGGCCATATGAGTGTAGCTCAGGCCCTGTAAAATAAAACTAGATGAATACGCACACGCACACACACACACACACACACACATACACACACACACACACACACACACAGGGTACTCCGTAGTGTAGTGGTTAGCACGCTCGGTTCACAACCGAGAAGTCCCGGGTTCGATCCCCGGGCGGAGCGGAAACATATGGGCTGTTTCCTTAAAACCCCAGCCCCTGTCCACCCAGCAGTGAATGGGTCCCGGGTGTCAGCCGGGGGTTTGTGACCTGCTTTCCGGGGTGGTGGCTTCGGCCAACACTGACCACTAAGGATGAATGATAAAAATGTTGATATGGAGACGGGGCCATACGAGCGCTGCTCTGGCCCTGTAAAATACAACTAGATGAATACAACTAGATGAATACACACACACACACACACACACACACACAGCTCCTGCCGGGATTTCAAGGTCACATCTCCTCGGCTTACATCCCGTATACCTATTCTCTGCCAGGTAAACACGGGCTATAACGGGAAAAAAGACTAGCCCAAATAATAGCCCAAATAGCCTAAATGATAGCCCAAATAAAAGCCCAAATAACCTAAATGCTAGCCCAAATAATAGCCTAAATGCTAGCCCAAATAATAGCCCTAATAATAGCCTAAATGATCTCTGTTCAGCCCAAAAGTCGAACCCTTGTCCCCTCTTGTCTTCCTAACTCACCCACCTCATAGAAGAAAAAAGAAGAAGGTAATATTGACACATAGTTATAATGACACATAGTTAGACACATAGACACATAGTTAGACACATATTGACACATAGTTAGACACATATTGACACATAGTTAGACCTATTTTATTGATGTAGAAAATGTTAATAGGCCTAATCTACAAATATAAATAATTCAATGTATATAACGCAAACTTAATATACAGATAAAATATACACGAAAAATACTAGGGTCAAATTAAATGTGATCTGACAAATAAAATAAAAAATAATAAATAAAGATGGATGTATAATATTTAAATAGGAAAAAAACAATATTGATAAACAAATATATGAACAATAATGATGATGATAATGATAGCAATAATGATAATGATGAGCAGATGTTTTTGTAAGAGTTAAAGGTTTACATTAGAACAAAGGCCTATCGTGTGTGTGTGTGTGTGTGTGTGTGTGTGTGTGTGTGTGTGTGTGTGTGTGTGTGTGTGTGTGTGTGTGTGTGTGTGTGTGTGTGTGTGTGTGTGTGTGTGTGTGTGTGTGTGTGTGTGTGTGTGTGTGTGTGTGTGTGTGTGTGTGTGTGTGTGTGTGTGTGTGTGTGTGTGTGTGTGTGTGTGTGTGTGTGTGTGTGTGTGTGTGTGTGTGTAAGTAGAGCATATCATGAGTGCCCTTACCTGAATATTGAATTAATTAGATCACACCTGCCGTGACACGTAAATAAGTAAGTAAGTAAGTAGTAAGTAAGTAAGTATTTAAGTAATTAATTAATTAATTATTTAAGTAAGTAAGTAAGTAAGTAAGTATTTAAGTAAGTAAGCAAGTAATTAAGTAAGTAAGTAAGTAAGTAAGTATTTAAGTAAGTAAGTAAGTATTTAAGTAAGTAAGTAAGTAAGTAAGTAAGTAAGTAAGTAAGTAAGTATTTAAGTAAGTAAGTAAGTAAATAAGTATTTAAGTAAGTAAGTAAGTAAGTAAGTAATTAAGTAATTAAGTAAGTAAGTAAGTAAGTAAGTATTTAAGTAAGTAAGTAAGTATTTAAGTAAGTAAGTAAGTATTTAAGTATTTAAGTAAGTAAGTAAGTAAGTAAGTAAGTAAGTATTTAAGTAAGTAAGTAAGTAAGTAAGTAAGTAAGTAAGTAAGTAAGTAAGTAAGTAAGTAAGTAAGTATTTAAGTAAGTAAGTAAGTAAGTAAGTAATAAGTAAGTAAGTAAGTAAGTATTTAAGTAAGTAAGTAAGTATTTAAGTAAGTAAGTAAGTAAGTAAGTATTTAAGTAAGTAAGTAAGTAAGTAAGTAAGTAAGTAAGTAAGTAAGTAAGTATTTAAGTAAGTAAGTAAGTAAGTAAGTAAGTAAGTAAGTATTTAAGTAAGTAAGTAAGTATTTAAGTAAGTAAGTAAGTAAGTAAGTAAGTAAGTATTTAAGTATTTAAGTATTTAAGTAAGTAAGTAAGTAAGTAAGTAAGTAAGTAAGTAAGTAAGTAAGTAAGTATTTAAGTAAGTAAGTAAGTATTTAAGTAAGTAAGTAAGTAAGTAAGTAAGTAAGTATTTAAGTAAGTAAGTAAGTAAGGTAAGTGAATTTTAAGTAAGTAAGTAAGTATTTAAGTAAGTAAGTAAGTAAGTAAGTAAGTAAGTAAGTAAGTAAGTATTTAAGTAAGTAAGTAAGTAAGTAAGTATTTAAGTAAGTAAGTAAGTAAGTAAGTAAGTAAGTAAGTAAGTAAGTAAGTAAGTAAGTAAGTAAGTAAGTAAGTAAGTAAGTATTTAAGTAAGTAAGTAAGTAAGTAAGTAAGTAAGTAAGTATTTAAGTAAGTAAGTAAGTAAGTAAGTAAGTAAGTAAGTAAGTAAGTAAGTAAGTATTTAAGTAAGTAAGTAAGTAAGTAAGTAAGTATTTAAGTAAGTAATTAAGTAATTAAGTAAGTAAGTAAGTAAGTAAGTAAGTAAGTAAGTAAGTAAGTAAGTAAGTAAATAAGTAAGTAAATAAGTAAGTAAGTCAGTAAGTAAGTAAGTAAGTAAGTAAGTAAGTAAGTATGTAAGTAAGTAAGTAAGTAAGTATTTAAGTAAGTAAGTAAGTATTTAAGTAAGTAAGTAAGTATTTAAGTAAGTAAGTAAGTAAGTAAGTAAGTAAGTAAGTCAATCAGTCAGTAAGTCAGTAAGTAAGTAAGTCAGTAAATAAGTCAGTAAGTCAGTAAGTAAGTATTTAAGTAAGTAAGTGTTGATTGACCACATTTTCAGCCAGGTACGTACACTTAATTTCAAGCAATCATAAGTAAGAACATGATAAATTGAATCCGGTTGATTAAAAACAATTATGATCCATACGGTAAAGTTTCGAGAAAAAAATCCCTTTAAAATATTCCTAAAAATCCATCCCAGATAATTAATGATATCATGACAACATCCAGGTAAATAAAAAAAATAAAAACTATCGCATTGGGAGGAAGTGATGATAGTAATGATAATGATGATAATGATAATGATGGCAAAATTAATCATCATTATCATTATTACTATTATTATCATTATAGCTAATATCATCATTACTATTATCATTATCATCATTTTAGTTGTTATCATTATCACCATTACTACCACTATCATCATGACGATAATAGTATAAGTTAAAACGATGATAGTATAAGTTAAAACGATGATAGTTTAAGTTAAAACGATGATAGTATAAGTTAGAACGATGATAGTATAAGTTAGAACGATAATAGTATAAGTTAAAACAATAATAGTATAAGTTAAAACGATAATAGTATAAGTTAAAACGATAATAGTATAAGTTAAAACGATAATAGTATAAGTTAAAACGATAATAGTATAAGTTAGAACGATAATAGTATAAGTTAAAACGATAATAGTATAAGTTAAAACGATGATAGTATAAGTTAAAACGATGATAGTATAAGTTAAAACGATAATAGTATAAGTTAAAACGATAATAGTATAAGTTAGAACGATAATAGTATAAGTTAAAACGATAATAGTATAAGTTAAAACGATAATAGTATAAGTTAGAACGATAATAGAATAAGTTAAAACGATAATAATATAAGTTAAAACGATAATAGTATAAGTTAGAACGATAATAGTATAAGTTAAAACGATAATAGCATAAGTTAAAACGATGATAGTATAAGTTAAAACGATGATAGTATAAGTTAAAACGATGATAGTATAAGTTAAAACGATAATAGTATAAGTTAAAACGATAATAGTATAAGTTAAAACGATAATAGTATAAGTTAGAACGATAATAGTATAAGTTAAAACGATAATAGTATAAGTTAAAACGATAATAGTATAAGTTAAAACGATGATAGTATAAGTTAAAACGATAATAGCATAAGTTAAAACGATGATAGTAATAGTAAAGGTAATCAAAATAACAAGAAAATAATGACAAAAACAGTATTAACCGTATTTTTTAGCAAATCATGTTTTTGAGATAGTTTTTTTTTTTACTTTTACAAACCTTAGAATTACTGGATTATTTGTGGATGAAAATGTCACGTGCTGCATTTTTTTTTTACTCCACACAGTTTTCTCGTACCGTAGATAACAGTAAAGTCGCCACCTGCAGTCATGTCGCCAGCCACCAAACATTACGAATTATAGCCCCACTACTGAGTTTTATGTGCCACTGAAGATGATACACAGTAGTTTATATCATGACTGTATAATCTACCCTGTTTCAGCGTTGTTTTATGCTTTGTATCTGCAAGTATATACGGTTTCAAATTTCGTTACGCGTTTTTTTTCTCGGGCGACGACGACAGCGGTACGACACTCAGTAAATAAACCGTTTTAAACACTAGACGGCGACTCTACTGTTGGTAGCCACTTTGTAGATATTTTTGTAATTTGTTCATTTATAGCCCTAATATGACACAGATGAAGACACAAAATGACACAGACTCTCCAGATAGCCCCTTCTAACTTTCCTGAAATCATGGATGTAGAAATGTAACTATTAACGCCACCACACGTCTGTAAACAGGAAAAAAAGTTGTCCTGGCGACTTAACTGTTATCTACGGTAGCTGCTATTGCTCTTGAGATATTAATGACAATGTATACGTGTCCCTTAAATAATAATGACAATAATGATGGTAATAGTAATAATAATAATAAGGATAATAATTTGGCACCTCTGTACATGAGTTAGTTTTTCCCCCTACTAATATATAAAATCCCCCTACTAATATATAAAATCCCCCTACTAATATATAAAATCCCCCTACTAATATATAAAATCCCCCTACTAATATATAAAATCCCCCTAATAATATATAAAATCCCCCTACTAATATATAAAATCCCCCTACTAATATATAAAATCCCCCTACTAATATATAAAATCCCCCTACTAATATATAAAATCCCCCTACTAATATATAAAATCCCCCTACTAATATATAAAATCCCCCTACTAATATATAAAATCCCCCTACTAATATATAAAATCCTCCTACTAATATATAAAATCCCCCTACTAATATATAAAATCCCCCTACTAATATATAAAATCCCCCTACTAATATATAAAATCCCCCTACTAATATATAAAATCCCCCTACTAATATATAAAATCCCCCTACTAATATATAAAATCCCCCTACTAATATATAAAATCCCCCTACTAATATATAAAATCCCCCTACTAATATATAAAATCCCCCTACTAATATATAAAATCCCCCTACTAATATATAAAATCCCCTACTAATATATAAAATCCCCCTACTAATATATAAAATCCCCCTACTAATATATAAAATCCCCCTACTAATATATAAAATTAAATATCAACAAATGTTTACCTATTCACTCTTAATTTCGTAACTTTAACTCCTTCACGCCCAAATCTTTCCTTGGCTATAAAAAATTGTCTGTTTTTAGCCATAAAATTACGAAAGTTAACTGAATATACCAAATTAGTTAGTGAAAGGATACTAAACAGGTCATAGCTATAAAACATTGCTTATAGTCACTAAAAATTGTCTAATGGTACCCAAATTACAATGGCAATTACGTTCTGGGCCTCAAGGGGTTAATCTATCGTGGCCATGACTGCCAACAAATAATCAATTAAGACAACAAATAATCAATTAAGACAACAAATAATCAATTAAGACAACAAATAATAAATTAAGACAACAAATAATCAATTAAGACAACAAATAATCAATTAAGACAACAAATAATAAATTAAGACAACAAATAATCAATTAAGACAACAAATAATCAATTAAGACAACAAATAATAAATTAAGACAACAAATAATAAATTAAGACAACAAATAATCAATTAAGACAACAAATAATCAATTAAGACAACAAATAATAAATTAAGACAACAAATAATCAATTAAGACAACAAATAATCAATTAAGACAACAAATAATCAATTAAGACAACAAATAATCAATTAAGACAACAAATAATCAATTAAGACAACAAATAATCAATTAAGACAACAAATATAATCAATTAAGACAACAAATAATCAATTAAGACAACAAAAATAATCAATTAAGACAACAAATAATCAATTAAGACAACAAATATAATCAATTAAGACAACAAATAATCAATTAAGACAACAAATAATTATATATCAATTAAGACAACAAATATAATCAATTAAGACAACAAATAATCAATTAAGACAACAAATAATCAATTAAGACAACAAATAATCAATTAAGACAACAAATAATCAATTAAGACAACAAATAATAAATTAAGACAACAAATAATCAATTAAGACAACAAATAATCAATTAAGACAACAAATAATCAATTAAGACAACAAATAATAAATTAAGACAACAAATAATAAATTAAGACAACAAATAATCAATTAAGACAACAAATAATCAATTAAGACAACAAATAATAAATTAAGACAACAAATAATCAATTAAGACAACAAATAATCAATTAAGACAACAAATAATCAATTAAGACAACAAATAATCAATTAAGACAACAAATAATCAATTAAGATAACAAATAATCAATTAAGACAACAAATATAATCAATTAAGACAACAAATAATCAATTAAGACAACAAATATAATCAATTAAGACAACAAATAATCAATTAAGACAACAAATATAATCAATTAAGACAACAAATAATCAATTAAGACAACAAATAATTATATATCAATTAAGACAACAAATATAATCAATTAAGACAACAAATAATCAATTAAGACAACAAATAATCAATTAAGACAACAAATAATCAATTAAGACAGCAAATAATCAATTAAGACAACAAATAATCAATTAAGACAACAAATATAATCAATTAAGACAACAAATAATCAATTAAGACAACAAATAATCAATTAAGACAACAAATAATTATATATCAATTAAGACAACAAATATAATCAATTAAGACAACAAATAATCAATTAAGACAACAAATAATCAATTAAGACAACAAATATAATCAATTAAGACAACAAATAATCAATTAAGACAACAAATAATCAATTAAGACAGCAAATAATCAATTAAGACAACAAATATAATCAATTAAGACAACAAATAATCAATTAAGACAACAAATAATTATATATCAATTAAGACAACAAATATAATCAATTAAGACAACAAATAATCAATTAAGACAACAAATAATCAATTAAGACAGCAAATAATCAATTAAGACAACAAATAATCAATTAAGACAGCAAATAATCAATTAAGACAACAAATAATCAATTAAGACAACAAATAATAAATTAAGACAACAAATAATCAATTAAGACAACAAATAATCAATTAAGACAACAAATAATCAATTAAGACAACAAATAATCAATTAAGACAACAAATAATCAATTAAGACAACAAATAATCAATTAAGACAACAAATAATCAATTAAGACAACAAATAATCAATTAAGACAACAAATAATCAATTAAGACAACAAATAATCAATTAAGACAACAAATAATCAATTAAGACAACAAATATAATCAATTAAGACAACAAATAATCAATTAAGACAACAAATAATTATATATCAATTAAGACAACAAATATAATCAATTAAGACAACAAATAATCATTAAGACAACAAATAATCAATTAAGACAGCAAATAATCAATTAAGACAACAAATAATCAATTAAGACAGCAAATAATCAATTAAGACAACAAATAATCAATTAAGACAACAAATAATAAATTAAGACAACAAATAATCAATTAAGACAACAAATAATCAATTAAGACAACAAATAATCAATTAAGACAACAAATAATAAATTAAGACAGCAAATAATCAATTAAGACAACAAATAATCAATTAAGACAACAAATAATCAATTAAGACAACAAATAATCAATTAAGACAACAAATATAATCAATTAAGACAACAAATAATCAATTAAGACAACAAATAATCAATTAAGACAACAAATAATCAATTAAGACAACAAATAATCAATTAAGACAGCAAATAATCAATTAAGACAACAAATAATCAATTAAGACAGCAAATAATCAATTAAGACAACAAATAATCAATTAAGACAACAAATAATCAATTAAGACAACAAATAATCAATTAAGACAACAAATAATCAATTAAGACAACAAATAATCAATTAAGACAGCAAATAATAAATTAAGACAGCAAATAATCAATTAAGACAACAAATAATCAATTAAGACAACAAATAATCAATTAAGACAACAAATAATCAATTAAGACAACAAATAATCAATTAAGACAACAAATATAATCAATTAAGACAACAAATAATCAATTAAGACAACAAATAATCAATTAAGACAACAAATAATCAATTAAGACAACAAATAATCAATTAAGACAACAAATAATCAATTAAGACAACAAATATAATCAATTAAGACAACAAATATAATCAATTAAGACAACAAATAATCAATTAAGACAACAAATATAATCAATTAAGACAACAAATAATCAATTAAGACAACAAATAATCAATTAAGACAACAAATATAATCAATTAAGACAAATTGTATAACCTTTTAAAAAACCAAAAAAAATTAGTACTATATAAATTGTGTATTTATATGCAAATAAATTGTTACCTTTTAACTGGCACTGTTATAACTGGCACTGTTATAACTGGCACTGTTATAACTGACACTGTTATAACTGGCACTGTTATAACTGGCACTGTTATAACTGGCACTGTTATAACTGACACTGTTATAACTGGCACTGTTATAACTGGCACTGTTATAACTGGCACTGTTATAACTGATACTGTTATAACTGGCACTGTTATAACTGGCACTGTTATAACTGGCACTGTTATAACTGACACTGTTATAACTGGCACTGTTATAACTGGCACTGTTATAACTGACACTGTTATAACTTGCACTGTTATAACTGGCACTGTTATAACTGGCACTGTTAACTGGCACTGTTATAACTGGCACTGTTATAACTGGCACTGTTATAACTGGCACTGTTATAACTGGCACTGTTATAACTGGCACTGTTATAACTGGCACTGTTATAACTGGCACTGTTATAACTGGCACTGTTATAACTGGCACTGTTATAACTGGCACTGTTATAACTTGCACTGTTATAACTGGCACTATTATAACTGGCACTGTTATAACTGGCACTGTTATAACTTGCACTGTTATAACTGGCACTGTTATAACTGGCACTGTTATAACTGGCACTGTTATAACTGGCACTGTTATAACTGGCACTGTTATAACTGCCACTGTTAACTAGCACTGTTATAACTGGCACTGTTATAACTGGCACTGCTATAACTGGCACTGTTATAACTGGCACTGTTATAACTGGCACTGTTATAACTGGCACTGTTATAACTGGCACTGTTATAACTGGCACTGTTATAACTGGCACTGTTATAACTGGCACTGTTATAACTGCCACTGTTATAACTGGCACTGCTATAACTGGCACTGTTATAACTGGCACTGTTATAACTGGCACTGTTATAACTGGCACTGTTATAACTGACACTGTTATAACTGGCACTGTTATAACTGGCACTGTTATAACTGGCACTGTTATAACTGGCACTGTTATAACTGGCACTGTTATAACTGGCACTGTTATAACTGGCACTGTTATAACTGGCACTGTTATAACTTGCACTGTTATAACTGGCACTATTATAACTGGCACTGTTATAACTGGCACTGTTATAACTGGCACTGTTATAACTGGCACTGTTATAACTGGCACTGTTATAACTGACACTGTTATAACTGGCACTGTTATAACTGGCACTGTTATAACTGGCACTGTTATAACTGGCACCGTTATAACTGGCACTGTTAACTGGCCCTGTTATACAATAATAATAATGACAATGATAATGATGATAATAGTAATAATAATAACAATGATAATACTATGGTCAGTTACGTAGTGCAGCAGGTGAACACACAAGCATGACCGACAGTGCTCCATGTTATGTGTTCCTTGCAGCGTCACTTTGTAAACATCCTTGAAAAAATATTAACATTTTTATGAATACTGACTCACTAAGACACACTTGAGAAAAGAGGTTAGTGTGTGTGTGTGTGTGTGTGTGTGTGTGTGTGTGTGTGTGTGTGTGTGTGTGTGTGTGTGTGTGTGTGTGTGTGTGTGTGTGTGTGTGTGTGTGTGTGTGTGTGTGTGTGTGTGTGTGTGTGTGTGTGTGTGTGTGTGTGTGTGTGTGTGTGCGCAGAAGAAATATTCGCTGGTCCACATATATATCGCTGATTCATCCTTCCTCTTCTTCCTTCTCCTCCTCCTCCTCCTCCTCCTCCTCCTCCTCCTCTCCTCCTCCTCCTCCTCCTCCTCCTCCTCCATCTCCTCCTCCTCTTGGATAACATTTAACACTATAAGGAAGAAGAAGAAAAAGATAAAGAGGAGGAGGAAGATATTGAGGATGAAGAAGAAGAAACAACAATACTGAGAGAGAGAGAGAGAGAGAGAGAGAGAGAGAGAGAGAGAGAGAGAGAGAGAGAGAGAGAGAGAGAGAGAGAGAGAGAGAGAGAGAGAGAGAGAGAGAGAGAGAGAGAGAGAGAGAGAGAGAGAGAGAGAGAGAGAGAGAGAGAGAGAGAGAGAGAGAGAGAGAGAGAAATCGTACAGTGGAGATGAGTGCACAACCTCATTATTTTACGGTGGTCGGTAGAAGACAGTCGTGTGCTCTTCCTTCCACCCACTCCACCCACTCCACACACCTGTATACACCCACACCTGTATCCACCCACACCTGTACACACCTCCACCCCTGTAAGACCCACACAAACCTCCACACCTGTCAACCTCCACACCTGTATCCACCCACACCTGTACATCTCTACACCTGTAAACACCTCCACACCTGTACACCTCCACACCTGTACATCCACACCTGCCCAACCCCACACCTGTAAAAGTCACCCACACCACAAGAATCCCCCGTTCGAAATCACCGAACCAAATCTTGACCTTGAAAATATTGTGTGGGAAAAAGGATCCATTTTACTGAAAACAAAAACACTGACAATATTATTATTATTTGTATTATTATTGTACGTATTAGTGATAAAAAATAATTACTCTCGTTACTCTAATATCAATAACAGGTGAGTTGTGACTTTAATTAATATTGTAAACACCTGTTGTGGCCTATATATGGACAGGTAGTGTGTGTGTGTGTGTGTGTGTGTGT
>JACEEZ010026093.1:60310-65310 GCA_016584305.1 Chionoecetes opilio
TGTGTGTGTGTGGTGTGTGTGTGTGTGGTGTGTGTGTGTGTGTGTGGGTGTGTGGGCGTCCGTGCGTGTGTGTGCGTGGGTGTGTGTTTGTGTGTGTTGTCGTGTGTGTATGTATGTGTGTTGGTGTGTGTGTGTGTGTGTGTGTGTGTGTGTGTGTGTGTGTGCATGTGTGTGTGTGTGTGTGTGTGTGTGTGTGTGTGTGTGTGTGTGTGTGTGTGTGTGGGCGTCCGTGCGTGTGTGTGTGTGTGTGTGTGTGTGTGGGCGTCCGTGCGTGTTGCGTGCGTGTGTGTGTGTGTGTGTGTGCGTGTGTGTGTGTGTGTGTGTGTGTGTGTATGTGTGTGTGTGTGTGTGTGTGTGTGGGCATCCGTGCGCGCGTGGTGTGTGTGTGTGTTTTGTGTTTGTGTGTGTGTGTGTGTGTGTGTGTGTGTGTGTGTGTGTGTGTGTGTGTCTGTGCACAACTAACACCCTTCCCCTTCCACCCCACAGTTGCGAGACCCTGCCGAGTGACCTCCCAGCGTCCTGCCGGGTTCAGGAGGGCCGGGGCACAAGACACCCGGACTGCTGCTCCACGGTCGTCTGCTCCCAGGGCGACGACATCTACGAGAAGGAGACGCCGCAAACCCACCCTCCAAGACCCAAACCGTACCTGCGAAAACCACCCTTATCGCGAGTTCCGGAATCCTTACCGCCAATTTCAGGGCCACAACCGCCTAATTTAGGATCCTACTCGCCAAATTCAGGATCCGTGAGGTCAATTCCCGGGTCACTATATCGGGATCCTGTCTTACACCGAATCCCTGACTCCTTATCGCGAGTTCCAATGTACCCGAGAGAGCCAGCTTACCCCAAGGCCAAGGTCCCCTCAAGGTACATCCACAGAGGGCCTCACGGGGGTACAAGAGGCGTGGGGACGTACCCTGGTGCCCCAAGACGCCCCTCGTTCCCCCTTCGCCGCCCTAACTACTTCTCAATGACACAACGCCCTTTACGTATGGCTGAGGAGGTCATCCTTGGCACGGGCTACTCACATCCTTGGCGGGACGTAGGCTCCTCCGCTCCTTCTCACCGCCCCAAGTACTACCTCCACACTGACGCACGACCAAGACCCCACCGCCTGCCCCCGCGCCGCCCCTTGCCCCGCCCGGACCTCCAGTCGTGGCAGAATAAGGCTCTCGCGGTACCTCTCGATCCGCTCAGCAATAGCATCACGCCTCATGACTTCACGGAGGACGCCCCTTACTACCCCGAGGAAGAACCTAAGTACCAGGAGGGTTCATACCCTAAGCGCCAGGAGGAACCGTTCCCTAAGTACCAGGAAGAACCGATTCCTAAGAACCAAGAGAAACCGTTCCCTAAGTACCAGGAGGAACCGATTCCTAAGAACCAGGAGGAACCGTTCCCTAAGTACCAGGAGAAACCGTCCCCAAACCACCAGGAGGACTACGATGACGCAAGCCCTTGGGAGGTTTATGAAGGACAACCCCAAAAGGAGGAAGTGGATTATAGTGGTCACACGCCTTGGAAGTCCACCGAGGCATTTCCCCAGGTGGAGGACGAGATAGAACACGAGGAGACGCTTTGGAGGGTACCATACACCTTTGCCAATCCACCCTCCCGTGTCCCTACCTCACATCCCAATCAGGAGGTTTCGTACACCTTCTTTACTGATCCGGGTGCTGTCAGGATATCGCCTCACTACTACTGGTTCGACCCCCTCACCACGCCTGTCTCTTCACCAGCAGCAGGAGGAGGTGGAGGAGGTGGTGAAATAGGAGGAATAGAAGAAACTGGAGGTAAATATATATATCCTCCTACCGCCTCTATATTTCCTGAAGCAGATGATCAAGGCATTCCCTGGAGACCCGTTTCAGAGACCACCACCACCACTACTCCTACTACCACCACCACTACTACTCCCACAACTACCACCACCACTACCACCACCACCACCACCACTACCACGCCCCGCCCAAGGACCTCAACCCCAGTGCACGAAAGCGACTTAGAGAGGCAGCCAAACTTCCCAAGAATCCGGAGGCCATTCATTAAAACGCCCCGCCCACTGCCACGCCCACAGCCACGCCCTACGCCCACACGTTCCACGCCAGCACCACGAGCCACCACATGGAGGCCGAAGAAGCGACGCACCACCACCACCACACCAAGAACCCCCACTTCGACCCCCGCCTCCTATGAGTTCGCCGACGCCAAGCTTAATCCAAGTGAACATGACATTCACGAGTTCTTCCACACGCCCTTGGACCCCTCGGCGCTCATCCCCGGCCACGATGCCTTCATGAAGTCCAAGAAGAAGGCGCAGGAGGAGTATCAGAGCGCTAACAACCCTGTCACGTCTGCTAACAAGACCCGAAGATCCCTGGACCCTGACGCAGCAACTCTCTCACGCCAGCACTCCCACATCCCTGAACAGGAGTCTTCGGAAGTGAAGAGGCGTCCAGTCTTCTATATCCCGTGGCGGAAGGACTTGAACCATCTGTCCCGGGAGTCTGCCACCACCCTGCTGCAGGAAGACGAGGAGGACGAAGTGTTCCTTGCCAGAACTTTCCAGCCAAAGAAATCTGACCCTGACTTCGAGGTTCCGGTGATGTCGACGGAACACTTTATAGTTGACCGACAGTTTGCAGCGCCTCCTGCACCTGGCTTCGATCCCTTGTACTCTACGGACCGGCGAGAGTCCTTTGGTCCTTTGGAAAACATCGCAGAGGACAACCAAATCTTCCTAGAGGAGCCCACAGAATACGACAAGTCTGAGAGCATACACGTCGCGGCTCCGTCAGAAGGCGAGTCCCCGCTGCTGGAGGAAGATGTGATAGTGGCGCCAACAGAGGCCTCCCACCCCTCACGGACTCACGCCACAATGACCTCCACCACACAGCCCTCCATCACCTACGAGCCACAGGAAAGACACGTAGAGGAAGAGAAGCGGGAGAGTGTAAGAAGAGGAGGTACAAAATACGACCACACAATCAGACGAAAGCAACGACCCAGACGACCCAAAACGACAACAACCACACCGCCACCCACTTCCTCGGCCCCTAGTGCCCCTACAATCAGACAAAAGCAACGTCCCAGACGACCCAAAACGACAACAACCACACCGCCACCCACTTCCTCGGCCCCTAGTGCCCCTAAATGGTCCCCGCCGCCCTTCAGGTCCCCGGGAGGAGGCGACATCCGACCCAAGGCACGCAGAACCCCGACAACATCCAGACGACCGACCACGGCACAGTCCTGGAGAAGGATCACCTCGGCGTCTTCTCATACGAACCCATCAAACAGCAGACGCCGCCGCCCTCGAACTCCAGCAAAGCGACATCAGGCACAACAATAAACCCTGGAGCTTATGACTTGACTCCAGACGAAGGCGAGCCCCTCCTGACGCAGAAGGTTGCCCAAGGAACTCGTGCACAGACACTGACGGAGGAGGAGGATGGCAATTACCAGCAACAGGAAGACAGCACACACGGGGGTAGCCTTAGTCTTCACTCTTCCCCTGACACCTCCTCCTCTTTCAATAGCTACTTAGAGACATTACCATCCTACAGTTACAACCACGAGGAGACACACACACCTGACGAAGAGACATTAGCGGTTTATGACGAGATTTATGACGAGATGTATGACGAGTATGGCTACCGGGATCCACAGCACTTCGAGGACATCCCCGACAGGAGCCACCTAAGCCAACACAACCACAACCATGAGGAGGAGGAAGAGGAGGACAAACAGACACATCAGTTAGTAAACCATCATCGTAGGCCTCTTATTCCATCACACACCCCACCCTCCACCACCCAACACCCCTCGTATTCACCATCACTACCCATCCCAACCACAACCACAACCACAGACAAGCCCCACCACCATAACAGCCCCACACCACCACACACCACTGATAAACGCTCCACCACTGAACTCATTCCACCACATCCCACGTCGTCAACGCCACCCCGAGTTCGACAAAGACCAAGAACCAGAGTGTTTCCAACCAATCGAACGCTGGAGACCCTAAAGAGACCGGTACAGCATCGATCTCGCGTGTCCCCTACCTCCAAGCGGCCACAAAGCAGACTACCTCCCCCAGTACCCAAGAACAGACTCCCATCGCCCTCACAACGAAGGCTCTCCCGCAGGCCAACCATCCGACGCTCCAGACTGGCTACGGAATCAACAAAGACTCTAGAAGACACAGAAGGTACGCTGGATAACACTGACACCTCGACAGCATTACAAAACACTCAAGATTCATCACAACACGTCATGTCCTCAGCAGCCGAAGAGACGAGAACGCATGCCCTCAGGAGCCCTAAATTATCGACTCTGGTACCTGAAGAAGACATGACAGAGAGAATAACCTCAGAGGAGACAGACCAACGCCACACTACATCCCGAAGGACCAACACGCAGGACGAACCACATCTTAGGGACACCACTGACCTCGCCTACAGGTATCACCCATCACTTCGTCAGACGTCTTCTGCTGACACTGAATATCACACTAGGGACTCTTATAACTCCCCTAGTAACAGACATACCTCCAGGACACCGAGACACGAACCCCGGGACGCTGATTTGGTTGACTGGGAACCCCTCAGACACAGAAGGTCAACAAAGAGACCTGCCAATACCTAGTTATAGATCTTTCCTGTGCTTTTTTCCAGGCAAAGTAATGTAAAGAAAGACACGTTTAGTACATGTAGGCAACGTGTACGTACGAACAAACATGTAGTGACAATGAAAGAAAGGGAAGGAGGGAAGGTTATGTTAAATGGTATGTCTTATTGTGGCATATATGTGGTATATTGTGTATTATTATTGTGGTTTATAGTGTCTTATTTATGAGTGTCGTATTTTTAATTGTTATTTATGCGTTATGTGATATGTCTGTTTCTTTAGAGTATATTGTGATGGTGATAGTTGTAATGATGTAAAATATGTTTTTTGTTAAATTATCAAAGTGAAATAAAGACTAATATAAA
>JACEEZ010026093.1:70310-92810 GCA_016584305.1 Chionoecetes opilio
GCACATAAAGTAATGAATAACCGGCTAAATTTACAGTGGTTCCCAAAAATGTTTCTGTTGTTGAATTCCCCCTTCAACCAGTTCAACCATCCGGAATTCCCCCTTCAACCAGTTCAACCATCCGGATTTCCCCCTTCAACCAGTTCAACCATCCGGATTTCCCCTTCAACCAGTTCAACCATCCGGATTTCCCCCTTCAACCAGTTCAACCATCCGGATTTCCCGCTTCAACCAGTTCAACCATCCGGATTTCCCGCTTCAACCAGTTCAACCATCTGGATTTCCCCCTTCAACCAGTTCAACCATCTGGATTTCCCCCTTCAACCAGTTCAGCCATCCGGATTTCCCCCTTCAACCAGTTCAGCCATCTGGATTTCCCCCTTCAACCAGTTCAACCATCTGGATTTCCCCCTTCAACCAGTTCAACCATCCGGATTTCCCCCTTCAACCAGTTCAACCATCTGGATTTCCCCCTTCAACCAGTTCAACCATCTGGATTTCCCCCTTCAACCAGTTCAACCATCCAGATTTCCCCCTTCAACCAGTTCAACCATCCGGATTTCCCCCTTCATGTGGACAAGGAAAAAAGTAGCCAAAACACAAACATTTACTAGCTTAATAACACAAAATATATAGACACTATATCATCTATAATATCTATATATACTAGAAGAAAAGTCAATAGCCGCATTCTAAGACTTTTTCTGTCGACTAAATGCTAGTATTTTAGATGTCCCTCAAGATACATTTCCCCCTTAGAATCCTGAAATTTCCCCTAGGTTGGGAAATACTGGCCTAAAACAACGACCCAGCGCACCAGAATCACAAAATATTGACTTTTTTTGTATAAACGGTACAGATGGCCCAGTTCTCCTTAACAATTACCTCACATTAAACTAACAACCTGAAATCAAGTATCAATTTCTTTCATAATACAGACATACAAACATTCACATAGGTTTTTAAAGGGAATTAACGCACTTAAGGTTGATATCGAGCGAGTACCATAGTATAGCCTCTAAAATATCGTGTTTTCTTAATCAATTTAAAAGGTTTACTATGACAGAATAACAAAAACAGGGACTTAGAAATATTGACTATATGATGAGTGCTGAATAATATTGCATAGGAGAACAGGAGGCTGGAAATAACGTTGATATTGTGAACAGAAAACAGGAAATAACACGTTCAATATAGCATGATTTAAGGTTAGTTCAAAATATGGCGCTTAAAACTAATACCCTTTTCTCATATTAATTCTCCCCACACATTATTGTACACATTATAACTACCATACATAGGTAGTTTCTTTGTTATTATAGCTATTTCTACCATTTAATAGTATTGCCATAACGATTAAATAGAAGAAAAGGCTACATACCGATATCGTCTACTGTTATTCCTTCTTCTTCCTCTTCTTGTGACCTGTTATCTCTTCTCTTGCCAAAAAAATATTATCCCTACAAATAAACTATAAGTAAAAATGACAAAAGAATCGGACTAGAAAAATTACTAATACCAAAAGTAGACGGAAATACCCATAAATATAAGGTTAATTAGCTATTTGTAATGTGTGATAAGACAAGAAACCAAAAAATCATGACATTCAACAAAAAAACATAGGAATTCATACATAAAAATTCCAATGAACAAAAAGTAATGCAAATAGAAGGTTTTTTTAGTGGTTTTAGTCATGCAAGAGGGATAAAAAAGCTGGGAGAAATATGACAGGAACCAAAAATTGATGAAATACAACAAAAAAACTTAGGAATTCATACGTAAAAATTCCAATTAATAAAAAGTAATGCAAATATTAGGGTTTTTAGTGGTTTTGGTCATGCAAGAGGGATAAAAAAGCTGGGAGAAATATGTGAGGAACCAAAAAATTGACGCAATACAACAAAAAACTTAGGAATTCATACATAAAAAAATCCAATTAACAAAATATAAGGGTGTAAATAGCAAATATAATGGTTTTTAGAGTGTTTGGTGTATGATAGAATGAGAGAGAACCAACATCCCGGCTGGTGTAGTGACAACAAGACGAGAGTGGCAGCGTGTGGAGGCCCTGTGTCCCTCCCTCCCCCCTCCTAGTAGCCGTCAGATCATAGCAGAGAAAGGTGTACCGGTGTGTGGCTCTCTCCCTACAACTGAAGAAGTAAGTCATAAAAACATAAGAAAATAAGGAAGCTACAAGAGACTGGGAGACCTACACGTGGTAGTTCTCGTTACTTAATACTCCCTACATCCACCTTCCATCCATAAAGCTGTCTATTCATATTTTAAAACTCCCTATTGCACTAACTACCTGACGACTAACTCCATTCTAATCATTTACCAGGTCATTACAAGTCACGTGTATCATTGTATTTATATAACCACTGTATGTTTCGTTATTGATGCATTGGCTAGCTTGAATAGTTACGGTAGATAGTATTTGTCGTGGGGGATTTAAAGGGACTGTTGTGGGTGGTATTGTTATTTTTAAGTTATTATTGGTTATTTATTCGGTAGGTCTAATATAGGAGAGGACATACGCTTGTTTTGGCCTATAGTTTGTAGTCTGTGTACTTAATCTCAAGCCTAGGTTTGTTATAGGTAGTGGCAAGCGTGTTCCAGCTGGCATGAGTGTCACAAGGTAAAGCAGACCGTATGTACTGAGTCATTAAGGTCGCTCACTCATGTGTTGTGTTGTGCTCACTCTCACAAGGCCTGCGATTTCCATATTCAGTGTAAACCATTTAGGCAAAATGAGGGTATTATTCCAGAACACCGAATTCACTTTGGTGGACGAAACTATCTAACCCTATTTGGTAATAATGGACGAGGACTTCGCGGTCGTTTTCAGAGACACCGACTATTTTTCCTGGCCTACAATAGGTGTTTTTTGGGTAATAATGGACGAGGACTTGCGGTCGTTTTCAGAGACATCTACTATTTTTTCCTGGCCTACAATAGGTGCTTTTTGGGTAATAATGGACGAGGACTTCGCGGTCGTTTTCAGAGACACCGACTAATTTTTCCTGGCCTACAATAGGTGCATTTTGGGTAATAATGGACGAGGACTTCGCGGTCGTTTTCAGAGACACCGACTATTTTTTCCTGGCCTACAATAGGTGCTATTTGGGTAATAATGGACGAGGACTTCGCGGTCGTTTTCAGAGACACTGACTAATTCTTCCTGGCCTACAATAGGTGCTTTTTCTAATGGAGATATAATTAATATTGGTCAATTTACAGTTTCACCCAACCAACGATTTTCTGATGCGCCTTATGTTTTTCTGGTGTGTTTTTGTGTTTTTAATTAATCTGCTGACCGTTATTTTTGTCGCAATTTTTTTTTTTTTTTTTTGCAAAAATGACAAAAAAAAAAAAAAAAAAATGAACCTATACCTAACCTAACCTTTACCTAACTATAAAAAAAACCGCAAAATAAACTACTACGTAAAAAAAAAAAAAAAAATTGCGCAAAATACGGTAGCAGTAATTAAAAACACAAAAACCACCAGAAAACATAAGGCGCATCAGAAAATCGTGTGGTGAAACTATAAATTATCCGGTACTTTTCAATGGAGATAGTTTTATTCCGAAACCATTAAAAAAAAAATTATAATTTCATCACCGAATTTTATGCATGATTAAGGTTAGGTTAGGTATACTTAGTGGTTAAGGTTAGGCTAGGTATACTTAGTGGTTAAGGTTAGGCTTGGTTAGGTATACTTAGTGGTTAAGGTTAGGTTAGGTTAGGTATACTTAGTGGTTAAGGTTAGGTTAGGTTAGGTATACTTAGTGGTTAAGGTTAGGTTAGGTTAGGTATACTTAGTGGTTAAGGTTAGGTTAGGTTAGGTATACTTAGTGGTTAAGGTTAGGTTTTTTTTTTTAGAATTTTTTTAATATGGGTTTCCGGAAAATAAAACTATCTCCATTAGAAAAAGTACCTATTGTAGGGCAGGAAAAATAAGTCGGTGTCTCTGAAAACGACAGCGAAGTCCTCGTCCATTTTTACCGGCAGGTCTAATATAGGAGAGGTCATCTGCTTGTTTAGACCAATGGTGTTGCAGGCTGTGTGGCATAGGTCTGTTATATGTACGGTAGGTAGTGCCAAGCGTTTTCCAGCTGGCATGAGTGTCAAGCCTTACTTACTCAGCCATACTCATCCCCACCTTCATCATTGCAGTGTTGGTGGTGCGCCTGTGTGCCGTAGTGGCGGCGGTGGTGGTGGGCGTGGTGGGGGAGGGTGAGGGGGAGGAGCGGGCACGGCTGCTGGCTGCCAAACGCGTGCACAACCTGTACCTGGTGGAGGGGCGCGACGTGGTGGTGCAGTACTCCGTGCACAACGTGGGCCAGGCGGCGGCCGTCAATGTGCCAGCTCACGGACTCTGGCTTCAGGTAATATGTGTGTGTGTTACTAATCGTACACCTATATTTTTCAAGTCTTTTTTTTCAAGTCCTTTGTTTTTATATATCGCACAATTTTTTTTCTTTTTCTTTCATCACCAAAATTTTCTGTTTGTAGATCTTGCTCACTTTTTTCTTTTTCTTTCAACCAAAATTTTCTCAGGTAATATGTTTAGTTCAGTTGTTGGTTGTCAGTCAGGCCTTTTTCAACGGCACTCCCTGACGTGTTTCTTCTTGCTGTCTGGGTCTTTAATTTGTTTTCTTCTCTTATTCTATCTTATTAGTTTCTTTCTTTTTCTTTCTTCTTATTTTCTCTGGTCATCCAAAAACTGTTGATTGTTCTTTTTGCTTCTTCCACATTCCCTCTCCGAACAAATACTCCCCCACTATAGCCTCTTCCTCCTCTAGGTAAGGTTGTTGTAGCCTCACACTTTTCTTTCTTTCATTACTGTAGGCTGGGCACCATAGCAGAAAATGTTTTAAGTCCTCCTTTTCGCCCCACATAAATCACAAGT
Source organism: Chionoecetes opilio (assembly GCA_016584305.1). NCBI lineage: Eukaryota > Metazoa > Arthropoda > Malacostraca > Decapoda > Majidae > Chionoecetes > Chionoecetes opilio. The sequence goes on from JACEEZ010026093.1 coordinate 75,224, forward strand.
TATTTCTTCTCCCCAGGAACCTCCTTCTGTCCTCCTGAACCTTCCTTCATGTGTGTGTGTGTGTTACTAATCGTATACCTATATTTTTCAAGTCTTTTTTTAAAGTCCTTTTATCTCGCACATTTTTTTTTCTTTTTCTTTCATCACCAAAATTTTCTGTTTGTAGATCTTGCTCACTTTTGTCTTTTTCTTTCAACACCAAAATTTTCTCGTAAGTCAATATATTTCTCACTCGCTCTTTTTTTTCCTTTCCTTTCAGCACCAAAATTTCTAAGTATGCATTGCTCTTTTTTTTACCCTTTCAACACCAAAATTTTCTTCCAAGTCTCTATATCTCACTTTCTCTTGTTTTTTTCCATCACCACTTAAATTTTCTTCTTAACTATCTATCTCTCGCTCTTTCTCACTCTCTTTCTCTTTCACCACCAAAATTTTCCAAGTCTATATATCTCTCTCGCTCTCTTCTCCCTCCCACCAAGCCTCACACCCATTTCCCCCCACAGCACTGATGACTTTGATGTGGGCGGTGGACAGCTGCAGGTAAAGTTTGACCGCATCGCCCCCAACGCCAATGTCTCGCACACGGTGGTGGTGCGCCCAAAGAAGTTCGGATACTTCAACTTCACTGCGGCTGAAGTCTCCTACCAACCCTCGGAGGATTCTGCCGAGGTGTGTATTTACGTATTTCTCTCGTCTAATGCAAATGTTGTAGCAATGTAGTATCCCAGGTGAAATAAACAAGGAAGAGTTGACAAGTTTGTTAACGAAGGAGACAAAGTTGAAGAGGACCTATGAAGCGATACTGAGCGTCAAAGGTCACAAGAAGAAGAAGGAGGTAGCAATTGTAGGAGCAAAGACAGAAGATCTTGAGGCATCAGGAAATATATGGCAATTTTACAACAATCCCTTTCACCAAATATCACTAATGGTACTGAAAACCATTAGACAGATAGCTAAGAGTGAACATTTTGTGTTGTCCATTGATGCTGAACTAATTCTTGAAGTTTTGCATGGGAAACATAGTCCACATTCCTAACAGTTGATCCTGACTCAGAAAGGTTATGCAAAGGTTTACCAGAAGATCATAAGAGCAACACAAGTCAGACAATTACATTAATAGATGTTCCTGTTGATTTACCAGCTTCAAACCCACATTAGAGTACAGGTTGAAGTTCCCAAACTCGGCAACCTCGGGACCAGTGCCGAGCCAAGTAATGGAATTTTCCGACTTTTAGAACGTAGATATATTAAGGGGGAAAAAAGCCATCCAACTTCTTCAAAAGGTCAATTTTCTCAGAAATAGTTAACACATTGTTCTTCCTTTTCTTTTCACTTCCACCAGTAGGTGTTCCTGGACGTTTGGGAGCCATAATACCAATAACAGACCTGTAGAAGTACACAAAATAACAGTGTACACAACTCTACAGTCACAACACCACTGAACAATAACAACAAACAAATCAGCGGGAGAAACCAAGCGGCCTAGTGTGGCACCTAGCGGCCAACCCGGCAACTACGCGCCGGGTTTTGGGTGTTCTGCCGTGTTTTGGAAAATCCGGAACCATAGCCGAGTTTTGGGTGTTGCCGAGTTTGGGAACTTCAACCTGTAGTAAAAGAATAAATAAAAAGGGGTGGATCCATTTAGCAACAACAAAGACAAAAGAGAACTCACCCGTGCCCCTTTTTATCCCTGTATTCCTCTTCCGTCCTTCAGATCCAGATTGGCTACACCTCAGAGCCAGGCGAGGGCGGCATCATCGCCTTCAGGGACTACGACAGGAAGTTCTCCCCCCATGTGGTGAGTATGAGTTGTTACCCCTTCCAGGCTGCCTAACTACCTCTAACCTCATTCCCAGCCATTTATCAGTATGAGTAGTGTTACCCCTTCCAGACTGCCTTACTACCTCTAACCTCATTCCCAGCCATTTATCAGTACGAGTAGTGTTACCCCTTCCAGGCTGCCTTACTACCTCTAACCTCATTCCCAGCCATTTATCAGTATGAGTAGTGTTACCCCTTCCAGGCTGCCTTACTACCTCTAACCTCATTCCCAGCCCTTTATCACTGAGTAGTGTTACCCCTTCCAGGCTGCCTTACTACCTCTAACCTCATTCCCAGCCCTTTATCAGTATGAGTAGTGTTACCCCTTCCAGGCTGCCTTACTACCTCTAACCTCATTCCCAGCCCTTTATCAGTATGAGTAGTGTTACCCCTTCCAGACTGCCTTACTACCTCTAACCTCATTCCCAGCCATCTATCAGTATGAGTAGTGTTACCCCTTCCAGGCTGCCTTACTACCTCTAACCTCATTCCCAGCCATCTATCAGTATGAGTAGTGTTACCCCTTCCAGGCTGCCTTACTACCTCTAACCTCATTCCCAGCCATTATCAGTATGAGTAGTGTTACCCCTTAGACTGCCTTACTACCTCTAACCTCATTCCCAGCCTTTATCAGTATGAGTAGTGTTACCCCTTCCAGGCTGCCTTACTACCTCTAACCTCATTCCCAGCCATTTATCAGTATGAGTAGTGTTACCCCTTCCAGGCTGCCTTGCTACCTCTAACCTCATTCCCAGCCATTTATCAGTATGAGTAGTGTTACCCCTTCCAGGCTGCCTTACTACCTCTAACCTCATTCCCAGCCATCTATCAGTATGAGTAGTGTTACCCCTTCCAGGCTGCCTTACTACCTCTAACCTCATTCCCAGCCCTTTATCAGTATGAGTAGTGTTACCCCTTCCAGGCTGCCTTACTACCTCTAACCTCATTCCCAGCCATTTATCAGTATGAGTAGTGTTCTCTTCTCCAAGCTGTGTTTACTACCTCTTTTCCAGCCACCTATCAGGGAATTAAAGTGTTGATGGTCTTGTGGCAGAAGAAAACGGGTTAACCTAGGATTTCATTAATGCATGTGTTAAAAGGGCCTAAAAAAAAACTCGCTACATTGACTTATAACAAAGAGTTAACGGCGTTTAACTACGTAACGTCATAGCGATTGACAAGTGACGCAAATGCATCTCTCATAACGGAAACGCAAACGTGCTAAGGGAAAGAACCGTGTACATTCCCATAGGTTCTATTTTTTCTGCCTTCTGCAAACGCAACGCAAACGCATTAATGGAATCCTAGCTTTAGAGTCGGCCACACAGGTGACCGCCAAACTGACTAAAGCTTACACTGTTTACTTTTCTATGCCACATGTATAGGTCACTCACTCGTCTGTTGCTCCATAAAATTAAACTGTTTGCTTTTCTATGCCACATGTATAGGTCACTCACTCGTCTGTTTCTCCATAAAATTAAACTGTTTGCTTTTCTATGCCACATGTATAGGTCACTCGCTCATATGTTGCTCCATAAACTTATACTGTTTGCTTTTCTATGCCACATGTATAGGTCACTCACTCGTCTGTTTCTCCATAAAATTAAACTGTTTGCTTTTCTATGCCACATGTATAGGTCACTCACTCATATGTTGCTCCATAAAATTAAACTGTTTGCTTTTCTATGCCACATGTATAGGTCACTCACTCATATGTTGCTCCATAAAATTAAACTGTGTGTGCTTTTCTATGCCACATGTATAGGTCGCTCACTTGTATGTTTCTCCATAAAATTAAACTGTTTGCTTTTCTATGCCACATGTATAGGTCACTCACTCATATGTTGCTCCATAAAATTAAACTGTTTGCTTTTCTATGCCACATGTATAGGTCACTCACTCATATGTTGCTCCATAAACTTACACTGTTTGCTTTTCTATGCCACATGTATAGGTCACTCAGTCTTATGTTGCTCCATAAACTTATACTGTTTGCTTTTCTATGCCACATGTACGTTTACGTCACTCACGCGTCTGTCTCTCCCTTTCAGTTTGATTGGCTCATCTTCGCGCTGCTGATGATTCCCGCGCAGCTGGTGCCCTTCATGATGTGGTACAACATTAAGTCCAAGTATACAGCTGTGCAGAGACCCAAGAAGGGGAAGACTGACTGAGGAATGAGGATAAATGTCTTGTCTGTATGTGTGTTGGAATATGTGGTTAGTCAAAGGTACCCAGTGATGATTTAGCTTAGTCTTCAGTCTCTTTATAGGCAACAGGAAAAGACTTGTAGTTATTGTCTTATTTTTCTCATGGTTCTAAAAGCTTATGTCAAAAGCTTACTTCCAAAAAATGACAACCCTTATTCAGTCTCTATAGGCAACAGGAAAAAACTTGCAATACTTTTTTTTCTCATGGTTTCCAGAAGCTTATGTCAAAAGCTTACTTCCAAAATAGTTACTTAACCCTCTGTTTGTATGTGTGTTTCTTTTTGATGTAGTGTATTGTGTGAATGATGGTGCTGCGTGTGTGGTAGACTTTCATGTGTCAGTTGGGATATTGTTTTGTAATAAATGATAAATGAATCAATTGTACTTGGTCTGCTTTGCCTTCCACTGTTGTGTCATAAACAGGGATACCTATTTAAAGAGTTTATTTATAGAGTAAAAAGTATGTCCTGTATTTCATCATGGCACCATTTTGTGAATCAATTACCCTCTATGAATTCGAACAAACGCCATTTAGGGTCGTCATTGGGTGTTTTCCATTACCAAGTTAGGGTAAATTTGGTTTGGAATTCGAACTGCCTCCTGGAACTAGAGCATAATTCGTTCCAGGAGGCAGTTCGAATTCCAAACCAAATTTACCCTTGGTTTGGAATTCGAACTGCCTCCTGGAACTCGAGCATAATTCGTTCCAAGAGGCAGTTCGAATTCCAAACCAAATTTACCCTAACTTGGTAATGAAAAACACCAAATGAACACCTAAATGGCATTTGTTCGAATTCATAAAGGGTAATTGATTCACAAAATGGTGTCATGATGAACTAAAAGACATATTTTTTACTCCTTGTATTCTACATAGTTGTTTTAATCTCCTGTTGCTACTGGTGGACTGCTCATGATTGATTGATTTAATGCCAAAAAAGGTGAATGTGCCAGACATCAGAGGTCATATGGCACTATGGCAAAGCATATAAAGGGTCAGGGTTAAAGAATAATAGTGAAACGGTGAGGGAAGGGGAAAGAACGGAATGTTACAGCAGGATGGTTAGATCAGATGTAGGATGCGGATTTGTTGGAGGAAGGAGGTTAAATTTTCCAGGGAGAAGGAGGGGACTGCTCATGAGGGGTAAGTGGAAAAAGAAAATTTAGGAAAATGGAGTATCATAATGTACAGGTAAGTATTAATTATCCGACCTTGGGGGGACCGAAGGTAGGTCGGATAATTGGAATAGTCGGATGTTCGGATATCACAGTAAGGACAAAATGGTATAGAACATAAAAGATGCAGCTCTTGAAGGCCGAAACGGTGGTATACGCGAAAGTAAAATCCATGCATAAATAAAGCCACAAATCAAGGTTTTCTAAAAACTAAAAAAAAACTAAGTAAAATAAATGGCCAAAACAAGACACAATGTGGTGGTGAAAAAAGTCGGTTGTTTGGACAAGTTGGATGTTTGGAGGTGGGATGTTGGGAATTTGGCTGTATCATGTTTCCATATTTGTGTTTGTAGGTGAAGCGTCTCTATACTGTGTTCATTTTGGCAAGGACATTCACGATGGCTTAGTCCCGGCGCCTCCGCTTCCCCGGAGGGCTGGTATGCCTCCGAGCGGGTAAGTCGTCGACATAGAATGCTTGCCGATATCAAGTATCTCGGCCACCCAGCCCACCGGGGGAAGTGGTCGCCGGGACTAAGATATCGTGAGTGTCCTTGCCAAAATTAATACAGTATAGTCTACACTGAGGCCTTTTCCTTGGATCTCCCTCAGTTTATGCGTATATTGAAGGTATACGAGTTGATACCTTCCTTGAGCCCCGACAACTGATTCACGAATGCCTGCGTGTGTTTTCTAATGGGTATAGACTTACATCATCCATTGGGGGCATACTCCAGGGGGAGCGTCGCCTCGCCCACCCTACGACGCCACTCCCGGAGGTCTCGCTGCTGCTGCTTCTTTCTGTTTAATGTCAGTATTTTCCCATATTTTATGAGGTTAGAGGGTCGATGATACGCTCCAACTACCTCTATCCGTTGCCTCAACCTCTTCAATGCCCAATGCTGCCAGATCCTCTTTAACACACTCTTTCTTGGCCTGCCCGGTGGACGGCGACCTGGCACTTCCACTCCAACAGCTCTCCCCAATGCCTCACCACCTCTCCTCTTCACATGCCCAAACCACTTCAATCTCCTTACTCTCAGCACTGCACTCAGCTTCTTCAATCAACATTTTCTTGCCACCTCTTCACTGGACACTTAATCTCTCCATGTGATCCACGTGATACGTCGATCGTGTGTTGTTTCGGAAGTCTCGCTGAAGTGAGAAAATACCTTAAGAGTAATTTGTCAAAAAAATTCATACAATGCAGGAAAAATATTTGTGCACACAAAAGTACTACTACATAAATATCGGTATTAGTTATTTATTTACCTCAATTCTCTCAGTCAGTATCCTATTAAAGTGTCAACCTTTCCTGTACACTTGATGCCATTGGTCTCAACACCCTGTAAAATACTACAACAAAGATGGCAATGTTCATGTTTTTCAATCACACACACTTGCCATAGTGCCATATGACCTCTGATGTCTGGCACATTTCCCCCTTTTTTGGCATTAAATCAATCAATCACACACACACACAAGACTGATATGACTTATCAGCCAAATTTTTCACCAGAACTTTGTATCCGTCAATATCAATCATCACAAACACAAGTTACAACAAAGTTATGTAAGAAATCTACCTTTTGTTTTGGCTTCACTTTGGCCTTGTGCAGGATCTTAGGTGATTTCTGAAGGCCTGTCCACACTGTCGGCACTGCCTGCTGAGCGTATTTGTTTCACTTCTTTGGCAGGGTTACCAGATGGAGCACTTCCCGGCAGTCTCCACACCATTGGACAGACCGGCAGGCTGTGCTCTTATCGGGCAAAGTCTGTCGGGCATGCCTGTGATGTTCTCCACACTGCTGGGTAGGTGGTCAGGTTGGGCAATGCACGGCAGTTCTTCGGCAGCTACGGAAATGTTTCCAATGATGGGAGTTTCACTTGAGCCCGATAGTGACTCATTTGAGAGTCTGAGAATGTTGATTGAAGGGCTGCTTTGACCACTGTTCCACTGTTGTTACATAGACGGGACAGACATGTTATTCCGCCATCAAACCAACAAGCAAGGATATATTGACGGTGTGTCCGTGGTTTCCCCGCTAATGACGTCACCTCCGTTCATCCCCGCGACTCGCCCTCCAAACTTGTGTGTTGGAACGGGTTTAGGTAACAATGTTTACCCTTTAGGCACTGCCCGATGGTGTGGGCAGACCTTGTCACTACAATAGATGCCAGACAAATGCTCTGTACTGATGATAAGGTAAATAAGCTCCAATGAGTTGTTACAATAGTGCACATTTGGAAGTGATCACATCACAGATGCAAACTTGGTCCATTAAAAAAACTTCAGAGAATGCACATAATGCCTGTTATTATTACTTACAAGAACTGTGATCATGACACATCATCCAGTCCATCACTTTGACACATTATACACTTCCTTCTTATATAACAAAACTGTTTGGGGATACAATTAACTGAACATAATTTCATATTTGGTCTGATTAAAACTGACACAAAGCAAGACAGATCAGGTTGTTGAATACTGGCATGTTTCTGCTCATTACCGAGTGACAACATTTCCTCCCCCAACATTTTCCCCTCTAGACATATTCCCCTGTGGACATTTTACCACCTTATTCACTTCTCATATAAACTAATTTGAATTTGGCCAAAGCAAAGTGTCGGTAAAACTTACCTAACCTAATCTATTAACAGCAATGGTTTCGGTCAGTGTTTCGTTATAAGAACATAAGAAAGTAAGGAAGCTACAAGAGGCCGTGAGACCTACACGAGGTAGTTCCTGTTACCTAACTCTACCTATATCCACCTCTCTTCCCCATCCATGAATTTATCCAACTCCTTTTAAAGACCCCAATAGACTCTGCATTGACCACCTGACGACTTAGTCCATTCCAATCATTCACCACCCTATTTATGATCCAGTTTCTCCCAATTTCCTTTTTAAATCTACGCTTTTCCAGCTTGAATCCATTACTTCTCGTTCTACCCTGCTTACTAACCGTAAGAACTTCTCCTACATTGCCTATATTGTATCCCTTTATCCACTTAAAAACTTCTATCAGATCGCCTCTTACTCTACGCCTCTATCATGACACAGTGCTATCAAATACATCCAGGGGAAAAACGTCAACAGGGCAAACTGTCCAGGGGGGAATACATGACCAGGTCCCCTCCCTACCTTCCTGTCAAGGAAGATAGGGAGATTTGATCTTCCTGATTAAATGACGAGGAACAGAACACAAGTACTCACACACACCCCTCACTGCTCCAGCCTCTGCTACAAGGCATCTGTGCATCAGGGAAAACAACAATTGACAGAATTTCTTCATAAAACAAGATGATTTCCATTAAATAAATTGGAATTCAACATAGTCAAACAATGATGAATTAAGAATGAGTTATGATTGGGATTCTGTATGAAGGATTGGTCACCATAACCCCAGGAGACCCAGAACGTAATTGCCATTGAAATTTGGCAACCATTAGACTATTTTGAGACTTAGGATGACCTGTTTAGTATCCTTGTCACTAACTAATTTGGTATATGCAGTTACTTTTCGTAATTTTATGGCTACTAACAGACACTTTTTCATAGCAAAGGACAGATCTGGGGGTGAAGGGGTTAAACAATTTTTGGGTATAAATAAGAAAGCAAAAGTACTATGGAGTGATTTTGCATTATGAATGAAAACATTGCTTTGGTTTTCACTGCATAAACTGTAATGGAAGTGACTATTTTGAACACTGTGATAAAATTCCATCCTTGAGTTGCTTTCCATCCGAGAACCTGGTGAGGGACAGACAGACAAAGCTTCCTGTGTCTGTGTTGCTCTTGTGTTGCATTCCAAGGAAGACAAGTCACTCACTACACACCAACACCTTTTCAGCCTCACTTACAACACTCACATTTCTCTGCGATATATCTAACGTTCTTTCATCGTCATATTTCTGTTTAACGTCAGATTTTCTTGTAATGTCTTATGAGGTTAGAGGGTCGACGACACGCTTCCAATTATTTATATCCATTGCCTCAACCTCTTTAATGCCCAGTGCTGCCAGATCCTCTTCAACACACTGCCTCCATGTCTTCCTTGACCTGCCCGGTGGACGGCGACCTGACACTTTCACTCCAACAGCTCTCCCAATGCCTCACCCCCTTCTCTCCTCTTCAAGTGCCCAAACCACCTCAATCTCCTTACTCTCACCTGACACTCACTCCAACAGCTCTCCCCAATGCCTCACCCCCTTCTCTCCTCTTCACGTGCCCAAACCACCTCAATCTCCTTACTCTCACCTGACACTTCCACTCCAACAGCTCTCCCCAATGCCTCACCCCCTTCTCTCCTCTTCACGTGCCCAAACCACCTCAATCTCCTTACTCTCACCTGACACTTTCACTCCAACAGCTCTCCCCAATGCCTCACCCCCTTCTCTCCTCTTTACAAGCCCAAACCACCTCCATCTCCTTACTCTCACCTGACACTTTCACTCCAACAGCTCTCCCCAATGCCTCACCCCCTTCTCTCTTCTTTACAAGCCCAAACCACCTCAATCTCCTTACTCTCACCTGACACTTCCACTCCAACAGCTCTCCCCAATGCCTCACCCCCTTCTCTCCTCTTTACAAGCCCAAACCACCTTAATCTTTTCTTGTTCACCCTCAATCTCAAGGTTCTTTGCAGTTGTAATACTAAATACAGTAAACCCTCACATTTATGGACCTCTATATAACAAATTTCGGCTTTGACAACATTTTTCTCAGTCGGGTATATGCGTGGATTTACCGTATAAGTTCGGTAAATGCGGGGTTCGGTTCGGTGGTTGGCTGGCCGAACATGTACACGCAGGTCGGTCGGCGGCGGTGGAAACAAAGCCGAGCATACCTCCCGTTTATACCGTTTCTCCCAATTTCCTTTTTAAATCTACGCTTTTCCAGCTTGAATCCGTTACTTCTTGTTCTACCCTGCTTACTAACCTTAAGAACTTCTCCTACATCGCCTATATTGTATCCCTTGATCCACTTAAACACTTCTATCAGATCGCCCCTTACTCTACGCCTCTATCATGACACAGTGCTATCAAATACATCCAGGGGAAAAACGTTGCGACCGATCCGTGTAGCTTTGTCCGCCCGATTGCAAACACCTCCACTCGTGTCCTCCCGTACCTCATCACGTTGAACAAACAAAGTTCATTAAAATGGAAATGGTTGGAAATAGCAAACTTTCACCTCATATAACGAACAAAGTTTGTCATATGTCAAAAGTTTGGATCCCTCGGATATAACAGATTTTCGGATATAACGTCACCCCTCCCCCCCATTGGCTCCTTAAAGTGAGGGTTTACTGTATATGCTTTTCATACATAAATCCTTTTCCTAAACATGAGAGGTGGTACAGGTTGAAGTTCCCAAACTCGGCAACCTCGGGACCAGCGCCGAGCCAAGTAATGGAATTTTCCGACTTTTAGAACGTAGATATATTAAGGGGAAAAAAAGCATCCAACTTCTTCAAAAGGTCAATTTTCTCAGAAATAGTTAACACATTGTTCTTCCTTTTCTTTTCACTTCCACCAGTAGGTGTTCCTGGACGTTTGGGAGCCATAATACCAATAACAGACCTGTAGAAGTACACAAAATAACAGTGTACACAACTCTACAGTCACAACACCACTGAACAATAACAACAAACAAATCGGCGGGAGAAACCAAGCGGCCTAGTGTGGTGGCACCTAGCGGCCGACCCGGCAACTATGCGCCGGGTTTTGGGTGTTCTGCCATGTTTTGGAAAATCCGGAACCATAGCCGAGTTTTGGGTGTTGCCGAGTCTTGGGATGCCGAGTTTGGGAACTTCAACCTGTATAACGTCACCTCCTTCCCCTAATTGGTTCTTTAAAGTGAGGGTTACTGTATATGCTTTTCATACATAAATCCTTTTCCTAAACATGTGGTGGCGCTCTGAATATATACGACTGTTTTCTGATCCCAAAACCGGAATCTGGGCATGAAAAAAGACTTAAGAGTAATGAATTGCCATATTGTCTTTCTCTCTCCTTCTGAACAAGCATTGAAATGTACCTATTAAAAAGGCATAGAGTTTAATTACTTACCGTCTTAAAATTTAAAAAGTGTACTGCTAACAAGGTCTAGAATGTCAGACTTAATCAATACAAATATTTATGCTCTGGTTTTAACAATTACAGGTGTAAGGGGGGGAGGGGGGGGGCAAAGGATTACTGGCACACGCTTGTCAAAATACTTCTTGAATTCAGGTAAACAAGTAATGTACAGAACTCTCTCTCTCTCTCTCTCACACACACACACACTCACACAAACACTGATTAGTTACATCTATATCTAATCTCTTTACATTATCATTATAGATTTTAGTCACATACACACACGTACACACACACACACACACAAACTTAACATCTCTATCAACTAGAAAATACACTAGAAAAATACAAATTTATACAAAGTCGGCGCTGCTCAGTACAGAGAAAACACCCAAATGTATACACACACATACATACTTACTCCATATGTATACACACACGTACAGACTTACTTACATCATACACACACTCACACAGCGTATAAAATTAGAGTCGCACTTATACAGTCCGAGCACTGAGAGGCGCCAGGTCGAGGCTACACCAGCAAGGAGGGTGTGGGCTTCTTCCCCGGCCAGGCCTCCTTGGCATACTTCTTCTTCTTGGGCTCGTCTGGATCCACCGAGATCTGTATGTGCGCGGGCTTCTCTGGGATGACGGGCTCGGGCGGCGCCACTCAACCTGAAGGAATGAAGGAGTGAAGGAATGAGTGAGTGAAGGAGGAAAGGAGTGAATGAGTAAAGGTAGGAGGGAGTGAATGAGTGAAGGAAGGAGGAGTGAAGGAGTGAATGAGTAAAGGTAGGAGGGAGTGAAGGAGTGAAGGAAGGAGTGAGTGAAGGAGTGAAGGAGTGAAGGAAGTAGGAGAGTGAGATGAGAAGGTAAGGAGGTGAGTGAAGGAGGATGAAGGAGAAAGGAGTGAGTGAAGGAGTGAATGAGTGAATGGGTGACAGCCACTTGGTTCCAGTGGCGTACTAAGGGGGGGGGGGGCGTCCTCCCTCTTAATAGAAGTAGAAATAGAAAGAGCTTATAGTCTAAGGATCAATAAAGAAAATGAGGCCTATGGAAGACCACAGACAAAAAACGGTACCACATAAGCAGCTCATTAATGGAGGAAAAATGTAAACAACAAAATAGGGAAACACAATAAGGTAATAATGGCAAAGATAAACAGGGTCACCAAACAGGGTACCTCTGGGGCAGGGTTTGGCAAGGGCATCCCCAGCTTGGAGGACAGCAGGGAGGAGAACATGGAGTGGTGGGAGCCTCCGTGGCCGTGCTGCTCGGGGGGAAGGTCTCCGTACAGGCCGTCTCCGCGGGGAAACACGATCTGGTTCTTGAGGGATCCGTCCATCTCCCTCGACACACTGTTGGAGACCAGGCCGCTGATGTCCAGTCTCCGCTTCTGTTTGGAGATGCATGTTGTTGTTACTCTGTGTCTTTTACTGTTATACTCTTTGCTATACTGCCTGACATTATACTTACTACTCTTTGTTATACTGCTTACATTATACTTACTACTCTTTGTTATACTGCCTGACATTATACTTACTACTCTTTGTTATACTGCTTACATTATACTTCCTACTCTTTGTTATACTGCTTACATTATACTTCCTACTCTTTGTTATACTGCTTACATTATACTTACTACTCCTACAGCCTGCTATTGCTCAGTTTTTCTTTCTTTTTTCACATTTGTGCCTATAGCGCATGTAGGCAGTGAGCTCCAGGGGTGGGGTGATAGACCCTGGAGGTTCCCTTGAGGGCTGTGATGGTTGGTCCTCGCCCGTGGTGGCGCAGGCAGGATTATTATAGTGACGCCTGTGATTAGAGGCTCATGCCGCCCCATTGTGTCCTCCGATGCACTCGCAATCGAAGGTAGAGTTAATGGGCAGCATGTGGGTGTTCTTAGGCCACTCGACGGTGCAGAAAGATTTTTTAAAAGTTGATTTTGGTTCTCATCGGGGATCGAACTCGGGTCACCAAGAACGCCACTCGAAGTGCTAACCACTCTGCTACCACCTCCCTAAATTTTACTGTTATACCATCTGCCAGTCTCTTAGAACAAAACTGTAGAACTCTTACACCCATGATATTATTGCTCACTGCCTTTTATTTACTATTATTATTTGTATCACTTTTTTATTTTTTATTATCTCATACCATCTGCCAGTCTGTACTTAACCTCTTGAGGCCCAGAACGAAATTTCCATTGTATTTTGGCTACTTTTACACGATTCTAATCAATATAAGCAAAATTTTATAGGTATAACCTGTTTAGTATCCTTGTCCACTAACTAATTTGGTATATTCAGTTACTTTTAATAATTTTATGGCTCGACAGCATACAATTTTTTATAGCAAAGGAAAGATCTGGGCGTGAAGGGGTTAAGCGAGGGTAGGGATGGAGACGCATCCACATAATGTTATACAGGTTGAAGTTCCCAAACTCGGCATCCCAAGACTCGGCAACACCCAAAACTCGGCTATGGTTCCGGATTTTCCAAAACACGGCAGAATACCCAAAACCCGGCGCGTAGTTGCCGGGTCGGTCGCTAGGTGCCACCACACTAGGCCGCTTGGTTTCTCCCGCCGATTTGTTTGTTGTTATTGTTCAGTGGTGTTGTGACTGTAGAGTTGTGTACACTGTTATTTTGTGTACTTCTACAGGTCTGTTATTGGTATTATGGCTCCCAAACGTCCAGGAATTTTGTTCATGTGATTTTCATGCTTTTTTTCCCCTTAACATATCTACGTTCTAAAAGTCGGAAAATTCCATTACTCGGCTTGGCGCTGGTCCCGAGGTTGCCGAGTTTGGGAGCTTCAACATGTATCTTTATACTGTAACACTTTATACTGTTATACTTGCATTTACTGTTACACCCATCTGTCAGTCTCTACATAAACAAGGGATACATTTTACAGCCTATTGTCTCACCTCTCGACTTTTTTTCTCTTGTGTAGAATGTCTATTTTTCTTTCATACCTCAATTTTCCCTCTATTATTTAAATTATTATTCTATTATTTATTTATTTCCCTCTATGTTATTCACTTAAGTCTATGTTATTCACTTAAGTCTCTGTTATCCACTTAGTCTATGTTATCCACTTAGTCTATGTTATTCACTTAGTCTATGTTATTCACTTAGTCTATGTTATTCACTTAAGTCTATGTTATTCACTTAAGTCTATGTTATTCACTTAGTCTATGTTATTCACTTAAGTCTATGTTATTCACTTAAGTCTATGTTATTCACTTCGTCACCCACCTTAGAGGGCACGACGGTGGTCTGCACAAGGTTCCTGAAGCGGCCAACACTGGGGTCCACGTCCTCAGGGTTGATCACGTCCTCCTCGTCCTTGAAACTCACGTTGTATTTGTGCCGCTTGAGTCCCCGCTGCTTGGCGTCGTCCTCGCCGATGCCCAACATGCTGATGCGACGGTTGTGCGCCGTGTTGAACTCCGTCAGGTTCTGCAGGGGGGTGAAAAAAGCAAATAACAATGATGAAAAAAGCAAATAACAATGAATAACAGTGAGAAACAGACATTCTACATGAGACAAAAGTCGTGTTGGGCTCTGTTAGGTTCTGCGGACGTGTGACAAAAGCAAATAACAGTGAATAACAGTGAAAAACGGTCATTCTACATGAGACAAAAGTCGTGTTGGGCTCTGTTAGGTTCTGCGGACGTGTGATAAAAGCAAATAACAGTGAATAACAGTGAGAAACAGACATTTTACATGAGACAAAAGTCATGTTGGGATCTGTAAGGTTCTGCGGACGTGTGAAAAAAGCAAATAACAGTGAATAACAGTGAGAAACAGACATTCTACATGAGACAAAAGTCGTGTTGGGCTCTGTAAGGTTCTGCAGACGTGTGACAAAAGCAAATAACAGTGAATAACAGTGAGAAACAGACATTCTACATGAGACAAAAGTCGTGTTGGGCTCTGTAAGGTTCTGCGGACGTGTGAAAAAAATAACAGTGAATAACAGTGAAAACAGACATTCTAACATGAGAAAAAGTCGTGGTTGGCTCGTAAGGTTCGCGGACTACCTGAGAAAAAAAATAACAGTGAATAATTGAGGAAAAAAATCAACATGAGAAAAAAGTTGAAGCTTAATTGAGTGGGAAAAAAGGCAAACTACATGAGAAAAATAAACAATGGAAAAAAAGGTCAAACGCTCTAATTTGAGGAAAAAAAAGGTCAAACGCTCTAATTTGAGGGAAAAAAAGGTCAAACGCTCTAATTTGAGGGGAAAAAAAGGTCAAACGCTCTAATTTGAGGGAAAAAATAACGTATTGGGAAAAAATCAAACGCTCTAATTGGAGGGGAAAAAAGGTCAACGCTCTAATTTGAGGAAAAAAAAGGTCAAACGCTCTAATTTGAGAAAAAAAGGTCAAACGCTCTAATTTGAGGGGAAAAAAGGTCAAACGCTCTAATTTGAGGGAAAAAAAGGTCAAACGCTCTAATTGGAGGGAAAAAAGGTCAAACGCTCTAATTTGAGGAAAAAAAGGTCAAACGCTCTAATTTGAGGAAAAAAAGGTCAAACGCTCTAATTTGAGGGGAAAAAAAGGTCAAACGCTCTAATTTGAGGGAAAAAAAGGTCAAACGCTCTAATTTGAGGGAAAAAAAGGTCAAACGCTCTAATTTGAGGAAAAAAAAGGTCAAACGCTCTAATTTGAGGGAAAAAAAGGTCAAACGCTCTAATTTCAGGGGAAAAAAGGTCAAACGCTCTAATTTGAGGAAAAAAAGGTCAAACGCTCTAATTTGAGGGAAAAAAAAGGTCAAACGCTCTAATTTGAGGGAAAAAAAGGTCAAACGCTCTAATTTGAGAAAAAGGTCAAACGCTCTAATTAGAGGAAAAAAAAGGTCAAACGCTCTAATTTGAGGAAAAAAAGGTCAAACGCTCTAATTTGAGGGAAAAAAGGTCAAACGCTCTAATTTGAGAAAAAAAGGTCAAACGCTCTAATTTGAAAGAAAAAAAGGTCAAACCCTCTAATTTGAGAAAAAAAAGGATCGCGAGGTAAGGCGAAAATGTGTTGAACTCGGTCAGGTTCTGCGGATTTGTAAAAAAAAGTATGTGTGAATAACAGGAGGGAAGGTTCACGAGGGAAGGGAATGAGGGAACGTAAATATGGAAGGTGTCCCATATGGCCCCGAGGTACCCTGTTTGTTTATCATGCTATCGCTGCCATTACAGGTTGAAGTTCCCAAACTCGGCAACCTCGGGAACAGCGCCGAGGCGAGTAATGGAATTTTCCGACTTTTAGAACGTAGATATATTAAGGGGAAAAAAAGCATGAAAATCACCCAACTTCTTCAAAAGGTCAATTTTCTCAGAAATAGTTAACACATTGTTCTTCCTTTTCTTTTCACTTCCACCAGTAGGTGTTCCTGGACGTTTGGGAGCCATAATACCAATAACAGACCTGTAGAAGTACACAAAATAACAAGTGTACACAACTCTACAGTCACAACACCACTGAACAATAACAACAAACAAATCGGCGGGAGAAACCAAGCGGCCTAGTGTGGTGGCACCTAGCGGCCGACCCGGCAACTACGCGCCGGGTTTTGGGTGTTCTGCCGTGTTTTAGAAAATCCGGAACCATAGCCGAGTTTTGGGTGTTGCCGAGTCTTGGGATGCCGAGTTTGGGAACTTCAACCTGTATTACCTTATTGTGTTTCCCTATTTTGTTGTTTCTATTTTTCCTCCATTAATGAGTTGCATACGGGATTTTTTTTGTCTGTTGGTCTAAAATATGCCTCCTTAACGTGAGGGAAATCAATAAATAATAGAATAATAATCTAAATAATAGAGAGAAAAGTGAGGTATGAAAGAATAACAGACATTCTACACATGAGAAAAAAAGTCGTGAGGTGAGATAAAAGGCACCAAAACATGTGAATTACAACCAAAGGCAAAATTGTGCTATGAATAAAAAACTGACACTCTACACACCAATAAAAAACTGACACTCTACACACAAATAAAAAACTGACACTCTACACACAAATAAAAAACTGACACTCTACACACAAATAAAAAACTGACACTCTACACACCAATAAAAAACTGACACCTACACACAAATAAAAAACTGACACTCTACACACAAATAAAAAACTGACACTCTACACACAAATAAAAAACTGACACTCTACACACAAATAAAAAACTGACACTCTACACACAAATAAAAAACTGACACTCTACACACAAATAAAAAACTGACACTCTACACACAAATAAAAAACTGACACTCTACACACAAATAAAAAAAAAAGGCAAAAAGA
>JACEEZ010026093.1:97810-112810 GCA_016584305.1 Chionoecetes opilio
TTCTCCCTATTTCTTTTCTAAATCTACATTTTTCCAGTTTGAATCCGTTACTTCTTGTTGTACCCTGATTACTAGCATAAGAACTTTTCCTACCTCTCCCTTATTGTATCTTTTGAACCACTTGAGAACTTCTATCAGATCGCCCCTTAAGGCTGATTCACACTGGCGTTTTTTCGGCATTTTTATCCGACGAGAAGGGGTCTGGGTCTGGACTGGTGTCATGATCGCAATAGGTTTTCAACAAAAATCACACACCGAGCGATCGGTGTGTGATTTTTGTTGAAAACCTATTGCGATCATGACACCAGCCCAGAGCCAGACCCCTTCTCGTCGGATAAAAATGCCGAAAAAACGCCAGTGTGAATCAGCCTTTACTCTACGCCTCTCCAGTGAGTGTACATTTAACTCCGTCACGCCCAGATCTTTCCCTTGCTATAAAAAAGTGTCTGTTGTTAGCCATAAAATTACGAGAAGTAACTTAATATACCAAATTAGTTAGTGGACAAGGATACTAAACAGGTCATATCTATAAAATATTGCTTACATTAACTAAAAATCGTCTAATGGTACCCAAATTACAATGGAAATTACGTTCTGGGTCTCAAGGGGTTAATAGCACCAATCTCCTCTCATACCTAATGTAACCAGGTACTTACTGCTGCCTAGGTCTACCAGGAAGGCCATGTTAAGGTGTTTGTGGTAGACGAGGGAGGAATGGACGCGGGAACAGGACGCGTGGTCGATGCAGAAGTCGTTCAGCTGAGGATTGCGGCCGAAGAGATAACATTTCTTCTCGTCAATCATGAGTTTCTGTGGAGGTGAAGGAGAAGGATGATGATGATGATGAAGGGATGGTGTTGAATAGAAGGGATGATGAGGGTAGGAAGGGAAGGATAGGGTGTTTGTGTGGTGGTGGTGGGGGAGAGGGTATGGGAGGAGGAGGAAGAGGAGGAGAATTAAGAGGAGAAGGAAGAGAATTAAGAGGAGGAGAATTAAGAGAAGGAGGAGAATTAAGAGGAGGAGGATAATTAAGAGGAGGAGGAAGAGCATTAAGAGGAGGAGGAGGAAGAGAAGGATGTGCTTGTGTGGTGTTGGGGGAAGAGGATATGGGAGCAGAAGTGAAGGAGGAAAAGGAGGAGAAAAAGGAGGAGAAAAAGGAGGAGAAAAAGGAGGAGAAAAAGGAGGAGGTAGGAAATGTTAAAGTGATTGATACAACTTCAACCGTCACACTTATAATTTTTTTTTCTTTCAGACTGATTTTTTTTTTTATTCTTCTTCTTTTGTTATAAGGAGGAAGAGGAGGAAATAACTGATGATTGTGATGATTAATATAACACGGTAAAGCCTAATTTTCTTCTTCTTTCTTCTTCTTCTTCTTCCTCTTCGTCCACCTTTTTATCATTACCATGGTAAGTTTAATCAAAGAACAGGTGCCCGTATTCGTAGTCACACACCATCATTGTACGTGGTCATTGTTCAATTTTTGTCTTGTCCTAATTAAATCAATATGTCATGCCAGCTCTGTTGTGATTGCAATAGGAGTACTGTATGATTGCTCTAGTACTTTCCATGGCAGCTACAAGATCAAGTGAATAATTTTGACTGAGTAGAAATGGAACAAAATCATAGCAATTACCACGAGCAATCATGGTATGTGACTACGAATACGAGCATTACTTCTATGGGTTTCGGGTAATTACATATTTTTAAGTGAATTGAGTGTTTTGTATCTACTATGTATTCAATAGCCATTTCCCGACCTTTCCTAATGCCCTTATCTACATTCTCAGCCTTGAGTTACTTTTTAGGTGGTGGATGCTAAGAGGAAAATACAAGAGGGAGGAGGAGGAGAGAGGAGAGAGAGGTGGCTGGGTTGTAGAGTGGGGTCCTCAATGGGTATCACGATGGTGTAAACCATCATTATTTCATTTTAGAAGAAAGATGACAAAGTGTGTTCTTAAAATGTTTGTCTCATTTGGTTGTGTAAATATGTTCATAATATGTTACATAGTGATATAATTATTGAGTAATTTTGTGGAGCAGTTTTGCAGTGTTTTATTTGTTAGGTTGTTAATAATATTCTTTGCGTTTTCTTTTGGATAGTTTTTAGTATAGAAATATCGCCCTCTTTTCTTGTTAATGCATTTAGTATTGTTATTTTTACTTGGACAAAGTGTATCCTATTTTTTTTGTTATGACGTTAAAAATTCTGTAAAACTTTGTCAATAAACTACTACTACTACTGTGTTAGGTACTCGCCTGTATTAGTTTGTCCCCCTTGGCCACGTCCAGATGCAGCCCCACCGGCGGCTTCCCGGCCCTGCGGAGCACAGAAATATAAGTGTCATAAGTAAGTAACATAAGCATGTCCTTTACCCTATGTGGAAAAACTATGCAGCAATTACACCTTTTCACTCTCAAATTAAAACAAGTGAATTTCAAATTAAAACAAGTGAATCTCAAATTAAAACAACTGAACTTCAAATTAAAACAAGTGAATCTCAAATTAAAACAACTGAACTTCAAATTAAAACAAGTGAATCTCAAATTAAAACAACTGAACTTCAAATTAAAACAACTGAACTTCAAATTAAAACAAGAGAATCTCAAATTAAAACAACTGAAGTTTAAATTAAAATAAGTGAATCTCAAATTAAAACAACTGAACTTCAAATTAAAACAACTGAACTTCAAATTAAAACAAGTGAATCTCAAATTAAAACAACTGAACTT
Organism: Chionoecetes opilio; assembly: GCA_016584305.1. NCBI lineage: Eukaryota > Metazoa > Arthropoda > Malacostraca > Decapoda > Majidae > Chionoecetes > Chionoecetes opilio. Next base: position 100,544 of record JACEEZ010026093.1, read on the forward strand.
CAAATTAAAACAAGTGAATCTCAAATTAAAACAACTGAACTTCAAATTAAAACAACTGAACTTCAAATTAAAACAACTGAACTTCAAATTAAAACAACTGAACTTAAAATTAAAACAACTGAACTTCAAATTAAAACAAGTGAATCTCAAATTAAAACAACTGAAGTTTAAATTAAAACAACTGAACTTCAAATTAAAACAACTGAACTTCAAATTAAAACAAGTGAATCTCAAATTAAAACAACTGAAGTTTAAATTAAAACAACTGAACTTCAAATTAAAACAACTGAACTTCAAATTAAAATAATTGAATACTAAAAAAAAAAAAGCATCTATTATATTTTGAAATTAATTTGTTTTATTTTGAAGTTCTGTTGTTCTAATTTGAGAGTGAAAAGGTGTATTATGAAAGCCCCCAGAAAAGTAACATATTTCTTCCTGCAAACTTTTTCTTATCTTTTCCAGAGTGCTGCCAGCAAAGGGAAGAGAGGGAAAAAAATATTTATGAAAAGATATACCATTCTTTTAAATATTTTTACACAGCATACCACATAGATAAAGCAACACAGGATGAAGTAACGTATAGCTATTCCGTGTAGGTTAGTACACATACTGTACAGTGTTTACAAAAGAAAACAAGTTACATTTTTGGCACTCAAAATTTTTGGTAGCTAGTACTCATAAATTTTTGGCACTCAAAACATTTTGGCACTCATCACATTTTTTTGGCACTCAAAAATGTTTGGCACTCAACATTTTTTGGCACTCCCGAAATTTTTTGCCACTCAAAAATGTTTGGCACTCAAAAATTTAACCTAACCTAACCTAACCTAACATGCCAGCAGGTGGCACAGTTAAAATATATTTAGAAATTAATATCTCAGGAACGAGTGATTTCCAACGGAAAAGTAATACGCCAGTGTCTTGTATGTGCAGAAGGCACCTCCTATAACGCATGCTGTGCGTGGCCTTCGTAGTGGGACAGAAGTTTTTCTGGAATAATACCAGTGTTGTGCAAAATATTGTCAACTCGCGAAATCCTGTAGACCCCTCCATATTTTACTAGTTTTACAGCTTAACTGCTGCCCTGATACAAGTCAAAGGCAACAGTGAGGCACTAGCTTTCCATGAGAACACTTATAAGGATTAATAGTTACGGTACTCAAAAGCTTAAAATATCCATGTCAAAAAGTTCAAACAGGAGTAGGGGAGAGCGGTGATGATTCGGCCACTTTTTTCAAAAATATTTATAGAAAAAAAAGTTTAAGAAGCAGTGTAATTTTGTTTATCTCAAAGTGCTCCCTCATCATGTGGCTCTTTAGCCTGGTGATATCACCTCATCATGTGGCTCTTTAGCCTGGTGATATCAGACCCATAGCTGTTCCTCATCACTTGGCTTTAGCCTGGTGATATCAGACCCATAGCTGTTCCTCATCACTTGGCTCTTTAGCCTGGTGATATCACCTCATCATGTGGCTCTTTAGCCTGGTGATATCACCTCATCATGTGGCTCTTTAGCCTGGTGATAGCAGACCCGTAGCTGTTTTCAATTTTTACCAGTGAATGACGAAACACAAGTTTCTAAATGGTCCGAACCATCCTTACCCGTGGTGATGGTCCGGCCAGATGGCTGGGATGCTACGGACTCATGTATTACTCGGCAAAATCTTAAGATAATGTGAGCTGGATTGGCTAATAAACAAGAAATTATCAGTTCAAAACATTTTTATTATACTCAAGTACAAAAAAATAACCTCTATATTTTGTAGAAAAATGAAACATATAATTAGACCGCCTGTCCCAGGCACTGGACATAATAGGGGGTAGATCATAGATTGAAACACAACGCCCTGGGTATTGACGCATCCATGCATTTAATCCCTGATTATAGAAGGTCTTAAATGGCCCATAAACACACCTATCAAGCGGTTGGAGTGTGTTTGATGTGTGAGGGGGCAAGGTCAGGATCACAATTCCATTTTCTTTAGCATAAGTGATTGCATCTATTGCCAGGTGAGTCATGGTTATCCATGATGAGTAGAACTTTGTTGTCCTGAGAGCACCTCGTGTTAGCAACAAAATTTTGTAATACAGAAAGAAAGTTATTGCTTGTCATCCAGCCACTAGGATGAACAAGACCTTTGCATGCTGATGGAACACCTTTCAACATACGTGCCTCATCAAACCTTACTCTAGGGAATATGAAGCATGGAGGCAGGGCATTACCATTGGCACATATGATCCATACCATTGTAACTAACTCTCCACGCTCTCGTGATGTCACCTGCCCAACTTGGTGAGCTCCCTTCTGTGCAATAACCTTAGGGAGCCTCTGAACGGTTGTACATCCAGTTTCATCTAGATTGTAGATGCTTGACTCTGTCAGGTTGTATCGCAGTAAGATATCCTCTAGCTTCGACTGAAAGACACCAAGGTTTTTTAGTCAAGGCTAGTCATTCTAGCCAGACTTGTGACTTCAGGGCTTCTAAGAGAGAGCTTGCTATTCCTCTCCATGAAACCAGTGAGCCAGTCTCTCCCTGCTGACTTATCCATTTTCCATGATTCAGGCACATCAATGTTGTTACCAACTGCATATTCATAGGCAAGCCGCCTTGTTATCTTGGTGGTTAAACCATGAAATATGTTAGAGCAATGCATTAGATAATCTGCCACTTCGTCTTCCATATTTTGTGTGAGGACTGCCGTACTGCGTAATTGCCTAACTTAAATCCCTGGTTTTCTTTCTTGTCCCTTGACAAATAGTCGTGAAGTGTGCTTCTTGGAACCCCATATTTTTCAGCCGCTTTCCTCATAGAGCTTCCACTTTCCTTTACTTCAGTAAAAGCAGACGGCAGAGCAGCTTCATCTCCCTGTTCGATTTCTTCTTATATTTCCTCCCCATGATGGCTGGTGGGTGTCTGAAACAAAGGAAACAAGTTGTTTTAAATGTAGAATCTTTAATATGTTATACTCAAATTAGAAATTAACGTGATATTATTAATAATATTTAATATCTAAAGACACTATAGCTACTGTACTGCAAAACATATTTAAACATAAAAATGATAAATATGTACTCCCTGGTGAATAATAACCATTCTGTTTCACTTAAGTGTTCATAACATACATGCTTCAAAGAATAATTTCATGATGTAATTGCTTAGTGATGGTTCGGACAATGACGAACCATCCCCCTCATCAAATGTCCGAATCATCCCAACACTATAAAACATAGAGATGGCTACACTCGACTTCCAAACACGAGAGGTAAGCATTCGTATTTCACGGTAATATCTTTGTTAAGCATCACTGTTTCACCATAATAATACACAATCTGATACTTGTCATATTCATGGAGGTATAGCTTACGACACATGCAAAATATAACATAGAAGGTGCAAAAAAACATAAAAAATTACCTGCATCAAAAAGTATGGCGCCGGCGGCTTCGTTGTCCCGCGTGGTCCTGGTAAACAAAGTCTCGCATTTTCACGCCAGATCTCGCGGCGCTAGGTCCCAGACATTTTTCAGGAAATGCAATGTCCGGACCATCCAACCGTCCGAATCATCACCGCTCTCCCCTATGGTTCTTATCAGGTATAATTATTATGCTTTGTCTGGCTACCAGTGCATCTAACTACTCTCATAAAATAATAAGTGTCTCAGAGTACCCTGTAACATGTTTCAGGGCAGCATTAAGCTGTAAAACATGCAAATCAAAGAATATACTTAGCTAACCTACGAGAAGGTTAAGCTTATTTATTAACTTTGATTTGCATGTTTTACAGCTTATTGGTGCCCTGATACATGCTACAGGGTACTCTGAGACACTTATTATTTTATGAGAGTAGTTAGATGCACTGGTAGCCAGACAAAGGATAATAATTACACCTAACAAGGCTTTACTCTTTGACGTGGATATTTTAAGCTTTTGGGTAACTAATATTACTAGTAAGTGTTCTCATGGAAAGCTAGTGCCTCTATGTTGCCTGTAACATGTATCAGGGCAGCAGTTAAGCTGTAAAACCAGTGAACTAAGAGAGATGAATGGAGGGGTCTACAGGATTTCACACTGACAACATTTCGCACAACAACTGTTAAGGAGAGAAAACAGTGAATATTAATTTTATCATTACTTTTAAGGAGTAGCTAAGGATACGGATAAGGTTAGGTTAGTAAAATTTTGTTCTTTTTTTTTTTATCTCTCCCCCACTTTATAATTACGTGTTAGAGGTATCTGAAGGGATCTGTGAAGGTCTGGAGGGAAAAAGCCCACTAATAAGGGCAAGAAAGGACTCTAGAATTTTACCTCAAAATTAAATGTGTAGTTTGTGTGTACTATGTAAGTATAGATAGCATGGCAGTGTAGGCCAAGGACGCATAGCATAGTACCACAAGGCCTGTTTACCGTAGATAACACTAAAGTCGCCAGGACATCGTTTGTTTTATTTACAGACGTGTGGTGGCGTTAATACTTACATTTCTACATTCATGATTTCAGAAAGTTAGAAGGGGCTATCTGGAGAGTGTGTCATTTTGTGTCTTCACCTGTGTCATAGTATGGCTATTAATGAACAAATTACAAAAATAAAACCGAGTGGCGTGGTAACGGAGCTACACTAAGGTCGCCAGCTAGTGTTTATTTACTAAGTGTCCTCCCGTCGTCGTCGTCGCGCGAAAAAAAAAACGAGTTGGAAAATTTGAAACCGTCTATACTTGCAGATACAAAGCATAAAACAACGCTGAAACAGGGTAGATTATACAGTCATGATATAAACTACTGTGTATCATCTTCAGTGGCACATACACAGCAGTAGTGATGCTATAATTCGTAATATTTGGCGGCTGGCGACATTATTGCAGCTGGCGACTAAAGTGTTACCTTGGCGTTACCTACGGTAAGTGAGCTGACAGCTGGTAATTATATAAGTTTTGAGTTACAAGCATGTGAAGTAAATACAAGCGGTGTCGTCTGTACTTCGAAAATGCCACACTTGTAACACGTTTTCCGCCTTATCTTATATATTATTTAAAGTATTTACCTACTTCATGCCTACTTATATCAATCATTAGTAGGTTGAGTAGTTACATATCAGCAGAGGATCACTTATAAGGGTATAAAAGTGGGTTAAAGTCAGTCTATTTACCACTTTGGAATTTCGTAGTGATTCGCCATCTTTGTTGACAGAGAACTCGGGGTCAAAATATATTTGTGTTGTATTGGCATTATTTTTTGGCATTAATCTAGTTTTATTTACGGATATTTATGATTTAATTATAATGTGATAATGTGATTTAAACTGGTTCACAAATAGGGTGGTGAATTATTGGAATGGACTCAGTAGACAGGTAGCGGGGTCATTAGTTTTAAAAGGAGGCTGGATAAATGCATGGCTGGGGATGAAAAGATATGATGAAAGAAATATACAGCAATGACCAAGCTTCAGAACTACTGTTCAAGTGCAGGACAAACAACCTACAACTAAACGACAGAAGGAGGTTCTGGGGAGAATAACTTGTGATTTATGTGGGGCGGAAAAGGAGGACTTAAAACATTTTCTGCTATGGTGCCCAGCCTACAGTAATGAAAGAAAGAAAAGTGTGAGGCTACAACAACCTTACTAGAGGAGGAAGAGGCTATAGTGGGGGAGTATTTGTTCGGAGACGGGAATGTGGAAGAAGCAAAAAGAACAATCAACAGTTTTTGGATGACCAGAGAAAATAAGAAGAAAGAAAAAGAAAGAAACTAATAATATAGAATAAGAGAAGAAAACAAATTAAAGACCCAGACAGCAAGAAGAAACACGTCAGGGAGTGCCGTTGAAAAAGGCCTGACTCCCGACCAACAACTGAACTGAACTGAACTGAACTGATGAAAGGTGGATGTAGGTAGTGTTAAGTAACAGGAGCTACCACGTGTAGGTCTCACGGCCTCTTGTAGCTTCCTTATTTTCTTATGTTCTTATGTTCGTTCGCCTGTATGTTTTGAAATACTGTAGCTCCAAAATTTGTCAAAGAAACTCTGCGGTAACATTTTGCGCAGATTTCACTAACTCCGTAGACTCAATATCCATGCAATCTTGTTCTACCGTCAATAACACTAATGTCGCCACTGCACTAATGTCGCCAGGCGCCATATATTTCGAATTTTGGCATTACTACAGACTTGTATATACCACTGAAGGCAGGTACATAATATAAACTACTGTGCATGACTCTTCGGTGACACATACAAGTCCTGTAGTGATGCTAAAATTCGTAATATATGGCACCTGGCGACATTAGTGCAGTGGCGACTATAGTGCTATTGACGGTAGGATGCCTGGGTGTACCAACTGGTCTTTGCTTCATAGTGGAAGTTGATCTGATGGAAGAAATGCAAGAACAAAAACTAGTATTGGAGAAACGGTGAATATTTCAGCGCGCAATGCAGTGTTTACCAAGAGAGAAAGTTACCTGGCAACATGGCATCACGAGTCACTTAAAGGTCAGTGGTATTTCTCCTGAACAAGAAAGCATTGCAAGAAATCATAAATGCATATTTGGTTCCCATGATACCAAGCTAATCCACGATAACGATAACGATTAACGATATAAACACCACAACAATACGAAACTTAACGTAACGCATGCTGATAACATTTATATCAGTCCATGCGAAGGTGAGGCAATAACAGATATGCATTAGATAGAGAGATTCAAAGTGAAATTATGAACAAAATCTAGAAATAAAACCTTTAAAGCCATAATAGTTATTAGAAAAATAGAATATTTTAGGAAAGAACTATATATTTACCACGTGTAGGTCTCGCGGCTTCTTGTACCGTAGATAACAGTAGTAACTAATAGTCGCCACCTGCAATAATGTTGCCAGCCGCCAAATATTACTAATTATAGCATCCCTACTGCTGTGTATGTGCCACTGAAGATGATACACAGTAGTTTATATCATGATTGTTATATACTACCCTGTTTCAGCGTTGTTTTATGCTTTGTATCTGCAAGTATAGACGGTTTCAAATTTCCCAATTAGTGTTTTTTTTTCGGGCGACGACGACGGCGGGAGGACACTCTAAACATAAACACTAGATGGCGACTTTAATGTAGCCCGTTATCAACGTCGCCACTCGGTTTTATTTTTGTAATTTGTTCATTTATAGCCATAATATGACACAGATGAAGACACAAAATGACACAGGCTCTCCAGATAGCCCCTTCTAACTTTCCTGAAATCATGAATGTAGAAATGTAAGTATTTACACCACCAGACGTCTGTAAATAAAGAAAAAACGTTGTCCTGGCGACTTTAGTGTTATCTACGGTAGCTTCCTTATTTTCTTATGTTCTTATGTTCTTTACCGAGCGGTTCTTACCCTGGGGGGCGTGAGCCACGAGAGAAAAAAGAACTGTCAAGATATTTAACTGTAAGCTCGGCCTTCGCTTTAACATGAATCTCGCGCGCGAGGGTGAGCGAAGAAAGTCGCTACAGGGAAGCAAGTGTGGCTGAAAAACTCTGCGGTGACGCCTTGCCAGATTTAACTTACTCTGTAGACTTATATGTGGGTATATTATTTTTTATTATTACTATTATTATTGTTATTATTATCATTACTATTAATATCATTATTATTATTATTATTATTGTTACCATCATTATTATTGTTGTTATTATTGCTATTGTTATTATATTTATTATTTGGTTTGGTTAGATTTAAACCAATGATCAATTGTGACTAATGATGATGCAAAACTAAAAACAACAAGAGTAAATCCAAAAAAAGAGCGAGAAAAGAAGACATATAACCAAAAGTATGAAAACAAGAAGAATGAAACTGATAGACGTAATATAAAGAAAACCCATCATTTGTATGACTCACGGTACTACTATGTTGCATGACTAACCTAAATCTTCCTTACTATCAATAAATCAATGTCATATACATATATAAGAAAATATATAAATGACACAAATTTACTTATATGTGTAAACTATAAGTACGTGTTGATTACTTCCTTTAGAAATACGTATATGAACATAATAGACAATGTGATGTAGTTAAAAAATATGACACAAGTTTGTTTATAGTTATGTGTCTGTTCATAATAAATATACAAATATAAACAAATACAAGAAAATGTAAGTGGCACAAATTTGTTTATAGGTCAGAATAGGTCTGTTCATACTAGACAATATCTGGGGAGAAGAAATAACTTGTGATTTATGTGGGGCGGAAAAGGAGGACTTAAAACATTTTCTGCTATGGTGCCCAGCCTACAGTAATGAAAGAAAGAAAAGTGTGAGGCTACAACAACCTTACTTAGAGGAGGAAGAGGCTATAGTGGGGGAGTATTTGTTCGGAGAGGGGAATGTGGAAGAAGCAAAAAGAACAATCAACAGTTTTTGGATGACCAGAGAAAATAAGAAGAAAGAAAAAGAAAGAAACTAATAAGATAGAATAAGAGAAGAAAACAAATTAAAGACCCAGACAGCAAGAAGAAACACGTCAGGGAGTGCCGTTGAAAAAGGCCTGACTCCCGACCAACAACTGAACTGAACTGAACTGAACTGAATGGGTCAACCTTTAGAAATCAAGGAGTCTAAACATTGATCTCTATGGGACAGCAAGGCACACCCTCCCTAATGCATCATACTAATCCTGTTACTCAGATACGGTATATACGGGCTTCTCTATCGCATTCCCTACCCTGAATCGACTTATGGGGAGGGCGAACCGTGCCTATATCATAACAGGAAGTCACTTCTACAACCTATTCAAGTTTATAATATCTAATATTTGATATACTATAATGATATTCCCGTGATGGTTTTGCGATCCTGGAAAGACATAACTTAAGGCAGAGTACCAATAGACAGTTAGATAGAGTACCAATAGAGTTCTTAGTTACTTTGAGTTAAGGGGCTATTCAAAAATTACGTAAAGCTTTTTTTTGATCATTTTTTACCCATCTCACCCCCCAACAAGTCAAATAAGCCTTAACGACCCCTAATTATTGTTACCAAAGATATCAATATCGATCTATCTTCATATTATAGATTAGCTTTTCTATACGTATACGTAGGCAAGACAGTCAGGAGATATCATGGTCAAAGTAGAGTAAAGCGTGGGTAAGTTAGATGATTGAAGTACGAATAGCAATTAAGGCAAATGCAAGTTTTGTTTTTTTGTTTTTTTACATCACAAAGGATTGACCTAATATAAGGCAAAAAGATAAGAGGTGACGAAAGACCCGCTTACAATGTGTCCAGAAATGTATCGTAATATTTCTATATCTGTGTGTCTGTCTATCTATCTATTTATCTTGACACTCATCCATCTATCTATATTTGTCTATCAATCTAGTATCTATTATTTGACTATCTATTTATTTATCATTTATTTACTTATTTATCAATCTCTCATTCTATCTGTCTATCTATCTAGCAATCAATCTATCTATCTATCTCTTATCTTACTATCTATCAACGTAAGAAGATAATGAAGACTATAAATGTATAGATAAAGATTCAGAAAATAATACAAAGAAATATATCTCAAAAGGATGAAAAGAAGAAGAATGCTAATAGCTTTGCTTCAATTTCTACCTGATTGGAATTTCTTAATGACCAGTATCACAGGTGTTGGAATAACCCGTCATTTGCCTCACCTTCTCACCTGCAACACTATATGAGGGAGCTTTGGAATGTTTTAGAGTTTAGGAAAATAATGAAGAATAATCGTATTTTCATCTGTATTAATTTTACGTGATAGATATATTAATAAAGTTGATTTAAGAATGGTTGACCACTGACCTCAATATCTATACGTTTGTTAGTGAATTGACGTATATTCTTTATCAAGTCACATAATAACCATATAATAATATCAAATATCAAATGATAGTAATAAAAATACATGTATCTCTCCTTCATACACAAAAAAGAAAAAACCTGATAAGGTTGCATACATAATTATTATACGATTGATATTTCTATTGTAATATCTTGATATCAAGGTTATGATACATTTGATGATACTTTGCTTTTACATTAATTATTTTTTAACTTTAGTATAGCGCAAAAAATAACGTATTATGTGTGTTTGAGCGTGAGCTCAATGATCAGTGTTTCTTACCTTTCACCAGCACGCGGCGCCCCTTCAGTAGTGGGTCCTTGCCTACTTGCCTTCACTTCTTCAACCAAGATATTTCAAAATAATCCAGAATCAGAAAGAAAAACTGTAAATAATGCGTGCTTTTAACAATTTCAATGTGTACATAAGTATTCATTGACACCTTGCATATAGCCAGCAGATTTAGTTAGCAGAGGTGGGCGCGATACTTTTTTTTGGTAGTGCGATAACGATACTGTGATACTTTTTTCCCGCTAGTTCGATACGCGATACTCCGCTACTTTTTCGGATTTTCTTAAAACGATAGCCGATACTGCGATACTCCGCTACCGATACTTTTTTCTTAAAGCGATAGTATCGCAGCGATACTGCGATACCAAACATTTAGATTTGCGATACTTTGCTACCTAAGAAAACACTGTATTAGCCAAAAAAAGATCTATTTTACTTAAACTACAGTTTAGGCACATTAAAACATTGTAATATATTTATTTTTAAACTGACAAATTTTATTTAAAATATAAAGGTCGTCTTTTAAAGCATCGCGGGAAATTAAAGCGATACTTGAGTTGCGATACTTATACTCCGCTACTTTGAATTCTTATGCGATACTGCGATCCTGCGATACTATTTTGGCGGTGCGATAGTATCGCAGTATCGCAGTATCGCACAAGTATCGCTCTCGCCCACCTCTGTTACTGTTAGTTAGATCACGGCGTTCCAGTCTACGGAGTTAGTGAAATCTGATAAAACGTTACCGCAGAGTTTGTCAACCACATCTGTTTCTCTGTAGCGACTTTCTTCGCTCACCCTCGCGAGCTAGCTTCATGTTAAAGCGAAGGCTGTGTTTCAAGTTGAATACTTGACAGTTCTTCCTTTCCCTCTCTTGGCTCATGCCCCCCCGGGTGATTACCCACTAACCCCATAAGGGGCCGCGCCCCCCAGTGTAAGAACCGCTGCTTCAGAAGAAGGAGAATGTTTTTCAAAATATTAGTCAAAAGATCTTATCATTTACTTTACCAGGCTTACTTATTTCTTCATAAAATACATAAATCAGTGGTAATGGCTTAATTTGACACATTTCATATGTTCAATGGATTTGTTTCGACAAACGCATCAATCTTCTCTCGTATTATTTAATGTGACGCATCGTACACATATTGGCCGAGTATTGCGAGACAGCACAACAAAAACAATCTATCCATCTATCTATCTATCTATTTATCTTCCTGGTACGCCAGTTCCTGAAATCTCGCTCAAAATGGAGTAGTTTCCCATGTAATTGTTATCAAAGAAAACCGTTCATGACACGTCAACACACATGGCCGGCAACAGATAGCAGCGGGCCTCGACTGACACCACGTAGGTCAGTCACTCAGCAGGCATGGCAGTCAGCAGGGGTAAAAACTCAGTCAGCAGAGATAAAACGGCAGTCAGAAAGAATAAAACGACAGTCAGAAAGAATAAAACGACAGTCAGAAAGAATAAAACGACAGTCAGAAGGAATAAAAAGGCAGTCAACAAGAAAAAAATAGTCAGCAAGGATAATCAGTCAGTCAGTAAGAATAAACAAGCACATTCAGTAGGGTTAGAAATGCAGTCAGTTGATAGCAAATAAGAGTCAGCAGGGATAAAAAGGCAGTCAGTAGGGAAAATAATTGTCAGCAGGAATAAAAAATTAAGGCAGTCAGTGAGATACATAAAGAGACAAGAGGGATGATAGTCAGCAGGGATAAAATAATAACCAATAAGACAGTCAGCAGGGGTAGGAATCAGCAGGAATAAAAGCAGATCGTAACTTTAATATAACCACTTGACGGATAGCAGCAGACGCCAACTCCCGGCTAGCCATCGAGCCTACATCTCCTCTCTCAATCGATTTATCTCCTTTTCACACCAATATTTACCTTTTCGCGCCAATTTACACTTTTTATAACACAATATAATAATTCACAGTATTAATCTTTGTCTTTTGTGCTGTGGTTTGTTGACAAGATGTGCATAGAGACCTTTAATCAGTAGACTCGCTGTAATGTGCCTAAACTATTCGCTCGTTCACAATTCTTAGTTTTTCGCTCTGACGTGTCTAAACCATACAACCTTTTCACAATCACAAACCATGATAACCTATACAAAA
>JACEEZ010026093.1:117810-120699 GCA_016584305.1 Chionoecetes opilio
CTCTCTCTCTCTCTCACACACAAGCACACACTATCCTCTCTCTCTCTCTCTCTCCTCTCTCCTCCTCTCTCTCTCTCTCTTCTCCCTCTCTCTCCTCTCTCTCTCCTATCTCGTCTCCCACCTCTCTCTCTTCTCTCTCTCTATACAGGGCAGAAACCTCATATTTCACATTATGGACCTAAATTTGCGTGTGTGAAAATCTCGGGGTATTTTTCCATCGTGGCTATAAATTACCTCTTAAGAAAGGGGAGAGAGAGAGAGAGAGAGAGAGAGAGAGAGAGAGAGAGAGAGAGAGAGAGAGAGAGAGAGAGAGAGAGAGAGAGAGAGAGAGAGAGATTTCATTCTAAAGATAAGGGAAGTTGATCAGGTAATAAAAGTAAAGGAATAAAACAAGATAGTAAGGAGAGAGATGTTATTAGAAAATAGAAAAGCACAAAAAAAATCAAATAGCAAAAAAAAAATCTAATATCAAATAAATAAAAAATAAAATCAATTAACAAAAGTAATCAAGATCGAACAAAAGCCAACAAATTCAAACAAAAGGGAAGACAACACCAAAATATATTGAATATAAGAAAACAACAGAGAAAGATAAATAGAACAAGGAATATTAAAGTAAGCCAAGAACAACCAATAATAATAATAATAATAACTATAAACAATGATAATAAAAACTATGATAATAATAATGAAAAAATGATGATAATAGTAATAAGAAAACAAGATCCAAAAAACTTGAAAGACAAAATCAAAGGAAAAAACAACAAAATATAATAAAAACAAAATCAAATTGAAGCAAATTTAAAGGCAAACAGGATTAAACCACACACACACACACACACACACACACACACACACACACACACACACACACACACACACACACACACACACACACACACACACACACACACACACACACTTGCCAAACACAAAATCAAAGTAAAAAAAGACGAAATAAAATATAAACAAAATCAAAGCAAATAGAAAGACAAACAGGATTAAACATCACACACACACACACACACACACACACACACACACACACACACACACACACACACACACACACACACACACACACACACACACACACACCTGGCAGCGTTTATACAGCAAAGGCAGCATAAATATTCTTAATCCTCTAACCTAGTATTGAATCCCCTCCCTTGCCCTCTCATCCCCTTGTTCTTCCTTCGTAACTCAAGCCCTCTGGAGACTGACGGTGCTGAGGGAAAGAGGAGGAGGAGGAGGAAGAGGAGCTGTAGGATGACAGAAGAGGAGGAGGAGGAGGAAGGAAAGAGGTAGAAGGAGGAGGAAGAGGAGCTGTAGATGACAGAAGAGGAGGAGGAGGAAGGAAGGAAAAGAGGTAGAAGGAGGAGGAAGAGGAGCTGTAGGATGACAGAAGAGGAGGAGGAGGAAGGAAGGAAAAGAGGTAGAAGGAGGAGGAAGAGGAGCTGTAGGATGACAGAAGAGGAGGAGGAGGAAGGAAGGAAAAGAGGTAGAAGGAGGAGGAAGAGGAGCTGTAGGATGACAGAAAGGAGGAAGGAGGAAGGAAGAAAGAGGTAGAAGGAGGAGGAAGATGACTGTAGGTACAGAAGAGGAGGGGAGGAGAGGAAGGAAGGAAAGAGGCAGAAGGAGGAGGAAGAGGAGCTGTAGGATGACAGAAGAGGAGGGAGGAAGAAGGAAAAAAGAAGGAGGAGGAAGAGTACTGTAGGATGACAGAAGAGGAGGAGGAGTAAGGAAGGAAAAGAGGTGAAGGAGGAGGAAGAGGAGCTGTAGGATGACAGAAGAGGGAGGAGGAGAGAAGGAAAGAAGGAAAGAGGAAGGAGGAGAAAGCTGTAGGATGACAAAGATGGAGGAGGGGAAGGAAGGAAAAGGTAGAAGAGGAGGAAGATAGCTGTAGGATGACAGAAGAGGAGAGAGGAAGGAAGGAAAGAGGTAAAGGAGAGGAGAAGCTGTAGTGACAGAAGAGAGGAGGAGAGGGAAGGAAAAGGTAGAAGGGGAGGAAGAGGAGCTGTAGGTGACAGAAGAGAGGAGGAGGAAGAAGAAAAAAAGGTAGAAGGAGGAGGAAGGTAGGAGGAGGAAGAGGAGAATATGTAAAGGATAGGGTTAGAGGAACACGAAAGGATTATAATTGGACTAGTAAAGGGGTAAAATTAAGAGAAAGAGGAGGAACAAAGTGAAGGAGGAAGGAATAGGAGGAGGAGGAGGAAGGTACTAAGGATGTAAAGGATAGGATAAAAGAAACACGAAAGGATTAGTATTGGAATAGTAAAGGAGTGAAATTAAGAGAAGATGGAGAATATGAAGAATACTTTTTGAGAGAGAGAGAGAGAGAGAGAGAGAGAGAGAGAGAGAGGAGAGAGAGGAGAGAGAGAGAGAGAGAGAGAGAGAGAGAGGCTATCATTGTTAAGATCTTTTTGAGAGAGAGAGAGAGAGAGGCTATCATTGTTAAGAATACTTTTTGAGAGAGAGAGAGAGAGAGAGGCTATCATTGTTAAGAATACTGTTTTGGGAGAGTGAGAGAGAGAGGCTATCATTGTTAAGAATACTGTTTTGGGAGAGTGAGAGAGAGAGGCTATCATTGTTAATAATACTGTTTTGGGAGAGTGAGAGAGAGAGGCTATCATTGTTAAGAATACTGTTTTGGGAGAGGGAGAGAGGAGAGGCTATCATTGTTAATATACTGTTTTGGGAGAGTGGAGAGAGAGGCTATCATTGTTAATAATACTGTTTCTGGGGGAGAGTGAGAGAGAGGGGGGGCTTCATTGTTAAATACTGTTTTTGGGGAGAGAGAGAGAGAGAGGCTATCATTGTTAATAATACTGTTTTGGGAGATTGAGAGAGAGAGGCTATCATTGTTAAAATCTTTTTTTGGGGGGGGAA